>JAHZMY010002902.1:0-10193 GCA_027743915.1 Seira sanloemensis | reverse complement strand
TAAGGAAAAAAAGATAAAACAACTATTGCATAAATTCAATTTGAACTCAAAGTATCCAATATTTCCAAGTATGTAAGTCTTACAATTTAAATAGAGCAATTACAGGTCAATTCGCTTTCAAGTTGTAAATGAAAAGTTTACGGAAAAAATATAAAGTAAAGAATAGCTGACAAATTGGCACATTAAGTCAAGTCATTCACACTTGACCACATGTAGATGTGTGATTATTATTATTGTACATCTGGAAAATTAGCGTGTGAAGATATGCAGCACTTTTTTTTACATTACCTCAAACCTCAACTCGAGTCAACCAAAGCCAGAGCACATCATTAACGTGAAAAAGGGAATTTAGTCAAGACTCAAGACAAAAAAGATTCTTTGAGCATTACATACGCTGCTGATAATGAAAATCTCGGCTCAAGATTATTGTACAGCATCTTAAAAGAAAGACCTCATTTGAACCTGAAATTAATGCAGGTACTTTATAAAAATGTTTTTCGTAATAAAGAGCTAGGGCCAAGGTCCACCTTTACCTGTTCGATGACCGACACAACAGCAGCAGCACCCTTTCTAAGGGCTTGATTTCAGTTCGCCCCAATCAGGCTGTAAATGGGAAATGATGGGATGGGGCATCTTCTTCCAGTTGTGAATTCAAGATGTCCATTTGATGCTATTGTCTAAAACCGTTCTTAATGACCTCAGACTTGTTGTTTTGCCCTTTAAATATGAGCTAATCAAGTTCACTGGACGGGTGTACTTCACGGTCCGAAAATCCCTTTTTCCTTTCACTTTCCTCGTCGTCCCTTGGAGTTGGATCTAAAACCAGAAGCTGAATAGTGAATTATGAATGGCATTGTCAATGTCTTTTATTTTTAGAAGATGTTGGACCACTGATGCTGATAGCTTTACCCACACATCACATAACCTTGTGTAATAAGCCAATTTTACTACACCGGTCTATTTCTTGTTGACAGACAATCCTGGCCCTTGGTCTTGACCCAGGGGATTTGACTTGAGGACAATTCTCCAGCAGTCCCTTGGGCCGGTATAAAAAGAAGGCGAGATGTGGCAAATGGGTACAGTTGAGCCCAGAACCAGCCTCAAGCAAGAACACAAACTAACACTTAATTACGAAATTCGGTTTTTACTTTTGCGAGTTTCTCTCAGTCGTTTTTCATCATGAAACCGGTAAGGAAAAATAGGAAAATAGAAACTTTCTTTGACTGAAACAGGAAGACGGAGGAAAGCAGCTAACAATTTTTTTAAAATATTATTTTTCAGATCGCATTTTTATCCCTTCTGCTAGTCGCCGTATCGGCCAATTCGTACTCGTACAACCAACCCGCAGTCCGGGCTCAGTCGTACGAAGCCCCATCGAGGGCTGTGGAGGTTCCAACGGTCAGAGTCGAGCTGAACTCTGGATCCTCAGACTACCAGACTCAGGCACCTGCTCCAGTCCTCCGTTCCAGCTATGACTCTGCTCCAGCTCTCAAGTCATCATACGAAGCCCCTTCAGTCAGGTCATACGAAGCCCCGGCCCCAGTGAGATCATATGAAGCCCCTGCTCGTGCCGTTGAGGTCCCAACCGTCCGAGTCGAGTACAGCTCATCTTCATCCGACTACCAACAGCCAGCCCTGAAATCATATGAAGCCCCACAACAGGTCCGTTCTTATGAAGCCCCCGCTCCAGTCCTGAAGTCATATGAGGCGCCACAACAGATCCGCTCCTATGAAGCCCCAGCCCTGAAGTCATATGAAGCACCTCAGCAGATCCGTTCTTACGAAGCCCCAGCTCGTGCCGTTGAGGTCCCAACCGTCCGAGTCGAGTACAGTTCATCGTCATCCGACTACCAGGCGCCAGCCAGTTACGAAGCGCCCGTGGTAAGAGCTCAGTCTTACGAAGCCCCTGTCCCAGTTCTCAAATCCTACGACGCCCCACAACAGGTCCGCTCTTATGAAGCCCCCGCCCGCGCCGTCGAGGTTCCAACTGTTCGTGTCGAGTACTCCAGTGGATATGAATCTCAGCCAGCTCTGAAGTCAAGCTATGCGGCACCTGAAATCCGTGTTCAAAACTACGAAGCGCCAGCCCCAGTGAGGTCATACGAGGCTCCCGCTGTCAAATCCTATGAAGCCCCATTAAGATCTTATGAAGCCCCTGCTCGCGCCGTTGAGGTCCCAACTGTCCGCGTTGAGATGAGCTCTTCTGGGTCAAACTACCAGGCTCCTGCTCCAGTCCGCTCTAGCTACAGCGCACCTGAAGTCCGTCAACAGACTTACGAAGCCCCAGCCATCAGATCGTCTTACGAGGCTCCTGCAGTCCGCGCTTACGAGGCTCCTGCACGTGCTGTCGAGGTTCCAACTGTTCGTGTCGAGATGAACTCAAATGGATATGACGCTCCGGCTCAGAAATCAAGCTATGCACCAGCACCAGTCCGATCCTCTGGATACTAAAGTGTTCAGTTAAAGCTGTTAAAGTAATGTACACATGATTGTAAATATGTTTCGTTTGAGATTTCAATAAAAAACTGACATTCCATATTGACATTATTATGAAAATATTATGCAATAATCATTTATGTAGGTATACATGATGTTCATAGTTCTCACTTAAGAGCATGCGCATGGTTTATTATTAAAATATATAGTTCATACTACAATTATAACACCACTAGTAATTAAATAGTTTAACCCCAAAATCGTTACGACTAATAAAAATATAAGTATTTCTTAAACCTACGCTTAACTACATGACAATTATTGCACTTGTAATTTTGCACTTGGGGTAGGATGAAAGACAATTATAGTAGGAAATGTAGAAAACTAGAAGGATTAAATTACTAAGAACAAGCAAGTACTTAATTGAGAACTGAAAGAAGCTCTTTTTTAGAATATCCAATTCCGAATTAATGACCACCGACTGTCGCGGATGCATGATTTCCACCCCCCTTCATCAAGTGTCGGCGTGGCTTCTCGAACGCATGATGAGTTTCGTGTGCTGTAAACAAAAGTAACCAAATTCCATTATCGTGTAACAACCTCAAATGTACATACTAATTTTAGTTGCACATACGTTTGTAAAAGGTGGACAGAAAGTTGGTGTCGGGCAACAGTAGTCGAACACAATCAAAAATCTTTGCTTGAGACGCCACCTCAGCATTCGTGTTCCAGACCAGAATCACATCCTCCCTATCGCGGATTGACACGGTGACCCCACACACTTCATCATCTTCTGCGACGTACTCGTTCAGCTGCTCACCGATAGCCGCCATCAGCATTTCTTTCCACACTTTGTCCTTCACAAAAACATGCCGAGAAGAGAAGTAAAAGGCTTCATTTCCTAATCATCTAATGCACCATGCCATTTAATTAAAACATGCAAGTCTATTACCGTGTCTTTTTTCTGGACACGAAGCCGGAACGTGCCACCTTTGCAGTTATACGACTCCTCCCACACAGGTTTTCGCTCATCGCGCATCATATGCAAGCTGAAAAAATAATTAGCTTTCTGAAGAAAAGTTTATCATTATAATGAAATGATTATTTAGGCAAGTTTTTTTGCACCTCGAACGGCACTGCAAATCACTTGGCCGGGGAATGTTGTAGTAAACGCCCCAGAACCTGTGAACAGTGTAGACCGTGTAAATTCGCTTCAAGTTGGCTTCATACTGATGAATATTCACACCACGCTCAGTTCTGTAATCATGAAAATGGCATACAAATATTAGTCATCCACATCTTGCAATTTTTTGAAAAATATTCCTTATCACACCGATCAACCCAGAATGTCCACGGGGAGTTGAGTGGAACAGGATCTGTGGAGTAAATGTTCTTTTTCTTGGACACGGTCATCTTAAACAGCTCAAGTGCCTCCTGATCCTGATCCTGATGACTGAGGGCAGTCCCATTTAGCTGGGAAGTCTCAGATACTAATTGACTCTGAGTCTCGCCCAGTCCATTATTCAAAGGGCCGGTAACCGTGCGCGAGTCCCCGTCCCCACACTCCAGGCTCATTGTCTCGCCCAACGCCAATCGGCTCATATCTCCCAAGATCTGTAGATGGTAGAGTTTATCCTAATCAAACTTTAAATAAGCTGAAACAATCCTATTTAAATCTCTACTCATTTTTCCAGACTAAATCTCTTTTCCATACCTTTTCCACTTTCTCCATTTCCTTATCAAATTGCTTTCTCCTGTGGTAAAATACAAATAGGACTTGGTATTTAATTCCCACTGCTTCTTAACTTTGCAATTACAATTAGTTAATATTCAAGTTATGACTTTGATGGAGAGGTTTGACACGTTTCTGAACTGATAAAATGGTTTGAAAACTGATGAACGACTAAAGTGCCATTTTCCAATCATCTTCCATAATTTGAATGTAGGGGTATGCATAAAAAAAAGTTTGAAATTTCCGCCACTCCAATTCCTGAGATTCGAAACTTGCCAGCGCTTTCTGCTGCCATTTTCTCTTTCGGAGAAAGTTATACATATGATCAAGCCATAACACATGAAAGTCAAGTCGAGAAATAGACAAAGAAAAAGTTGCATGAAAGGATTTGTTCTTGTCCTTGCTTCTCGGGATTATCCAGGAATGTTTGAAGTTTTTGAGCGGCAAAATGTTTTTTTTGTTTTGTTTTCCTTGAGCCAATTTCATTCAGCTTTTGTTGAAGAATCATGCTAATAAAGCTGAGAATAATAAAAAGTGCATTTAATGTAAAAAGCGTTTTGATTGATTTTTGTGAAGTTTTAATGATGAGTGTAGTTGTAGTTATGTGTTTGCCATATATACATATGTATAGAAGCTTATTGAAATACTGTTAAAGACGCTGTAAATTATAGATGACCATGAAAAATTGGATCCTGTTGTTCGGCTTCCTTTTTGCCTTATTTACTGCTGAGCTGTACCATTACATAATTCGAATCTGCCTTATCGTCATCTACTTCGTCTTCTTCACTTTGTGGGTGTCCTATTTCATCATCTGCCTGCCAGAGCGGGACTGGCATTGGATCTTGACTGGACGAGGACCTAGCCCTATGCTGAGAACTATCATTGTCAATAACCAGTATAGGCAGTAATTTGATTGACTAAAATAGGCCAAGGTCTCTAAGTACAGAACAATAACGGGTTCTTTAAACGGTTACGTAGAAGCTTAGTAACGTCAACAATGAGTTCCTCCAAGGCACACTTGGCTAAACCCAAGAAGTTTGTGACGCCAGGCGAAGAGTTTTTTGACTTCCTGAAGGATGCAGGTTACCAACCGTCGAAGCATATGCAGCATGACCATTTCGAGTACCTGTTTCAGGATGAAGAGACGTACAGAATGGCACGTAAAATTATGTCAACCCTGAAACCTGATAATCGATTGAGCTTTGATGAGATAGAAAGGTGATTTGATTAATAATTTACCCTAACTGAACGATGCATTTGATAATTAAAGCCATCAATTCGACTTATATTTTCGTTTCAGGTTTGAAGCCCTTAAATCTCAAAATATTGTTTTATATGGATCCAGCCTGGAGGAAGCCGTGCATCGCCACCGCTCGGTCCTGGAAATGCACAGTCGCTACCACGAAAAGCGTCAGCTGCAGATTGAAGAACTTCAGCGGGAACTTGCTGCAGGGAAGCAACAACTGAGTCGTTTGCGATCTTTAAAAGCTACATTAACGTATGTCATTTTGTAGAAGCAAAGTTTATAAAAATCCCATTGGGAATCTTCGGAGAACCAAATCGAGAGGGATCATTCAAAGAACATGAAACTGGTTCAAGCTGTCCAGACCTTCGTCCAGGAAAAAGAACGCAGTAGTAACATTTACTTAAGAATGCTCAAGGATAATATGACCCAACTGGAGGAGACAACCTTGCAGTTATCGCAAAAGGAGACCAAGCATAGCCAAACTTCGGTTGGTATATACTTTTAGTCAGACTCATTTCTAATTCAGCTCGCAACTAACTTTAATTTTGCCTTTTAATAGCCAAACTCTCGCTACATGTCGCAAATGAATGCAGTCAAAGTCCTAACCAGAGAGGAGAATTTGCGCCAGAAGCTTTTTGAAACTTTACGCGTTCATGCTCCGTCGTTAATGATGAAAGAGGCTGGATATCGGGTGGAAGGTGATCCGTTTAATGTGGAAAACGCAAAAAAGATCTTTTTGCAGCACAAAGAAAACTTTGACCGAGTGAAGCACTGCNAAGGTGATCCGTTTAATGTGGAAAACGCAAAAAAGATCTTTTTGCAGCACAAAGAAAACTTTGACCGAGTGAAGCACTGCATCGTGTACGAGAGGACGAATCAAGTAATGCTCGAGCTTTGGGTAGCCAAATATAAATTGCAACTTGCAAACTTTAAAGACCATCACAAGAAGGCCAGACTGACAGCCAATGTGTTGAATGGCGATGTATCAAGGTATTCAATAATACTTTCTTGAAAATAGATTACCTAAATGCAAAGTTAAGGTTCAGTTGATAAAATAATCGTAATTACAGACACCATATCAGCTCCGCCAGCTCTGGTTTTCAAAGTGACTCTGCCCCCACCCCCACTCATTCTTCTAGTGATCAAGATAACCAAACTATTGCAACAAATGAGCTAGTAAATTGCGTCCGAGAGTTGGCTGCGTTTTCCGTGGACAAACAGTTTGCCATTTTAGTTGATATCAAATTCCATTCCAGGGTAAGCCTCTTAGCATTATTTATTTTTGAATGCGACATTGGCAAGTTAACTTGATATTCTTACCTATTTGAAATTGTTTCAGAAAAAACTTGAAAGATTTTTTTCTAAGCTTGTACGGATCCTGAAGGGTCAGAAAGTGCGCATAACGTTGTTACGCAATCTCAGCAAGAATGAGAGTAACTTGTATGCAAGACTGATCAAAAATTTTGAGGACAATTTCCTCCTAAATACACAACCTAAGGTAAATGAGTTCACAAGCAGTAAATAGCAATGCTTCATGGAAATTCAATTACGTAACTTTTATTTATAATCTTTATTAAAGTTACCGATGAGGAAAAGAAACATCTCAACTGGGCTCACATTCGAAGGCCAAATTCTGTCTTTTCTATTTTCCCATTTCGGCTGGTCAAACCCCACGGACATCCTCGCCTCTCCTTATAAGGTCAGAGACGTCATCGAGAAAATCTGTCAGCGAATTGAATACGCTACCCGGAAGAAGATGGAGGAAGAACAGGCCGTTTTCAATGGCCACTTGAAGCATTTCTCGAAGCTGTTTGAGGTTCTTCAAAATACGCAACACAGGTCGTGGATCCGAATGAGTGGAGGAAGTACCGCCCTCATTAATGCCTCCAAGGAGGAAGTGAAGGTGCTTGATGACAACGTCAAAAGATTTAAGCTCACATCTGGAACAGCCTTAAAGGTATCATACATATGGACTGCATATCATATTTATTTTTAAAGAAAGCTTTAAATACAGGTACTCATTTTGACTCATCTTCCTTCTCACAGGAAAAACAGCGGCTGCACAAGGAAAACATTGATCAGATGAAGCGGATCTTATCCCGAATGTGATTATCTTTAGGTTAAGTTTACTCACGCATCTGTCGAATAAATGCCAATTACTGTTTAAAAAAATCATGAGCCTTAGGGTCTATGACCCAACCCTTTTGTACATAAATCTGAATTTTTATATCAAATTGTTTAAAAAGCCATAAGATGATTATTTGTAATACCAATTAGACGTAATTTCCTTACAATTTTGATAAGATAGTAATTATTTAATAATAATTTCTCTATTCCGTATTCAAAAGATGTATTTCCGTTTTCCCCCTTTTGAAATCCGGAAAAAAAGTTTTAATTTAATTTATTTCCTTATAAAAAATTGCACATACATATTTTACGAAATAAAAAGTTTAAAATGAGAAACTCCATTCAATTTTTTGCCCCTAAATTGCCTCTTCCTCAAGGCCCAAAAAGCATTTAACTAACTAGCCACATACTTTTGCAGAAAAGCCCATTACATACTACCGCCTACTTATAATTGCTATTACAATGATAAGGCGCCTTTAGAAAGATAAGCCTTCAGCACAAATCCTCATACACTTTAAATACAATATCTAACGACTTTTGATAACTCTGCTCGCCTCCTCACTTCCATCCAAATCTCAGCCCAGACTCAGACTCTGAAAACCGCTTGACGCATTCTCTCCTGTGTGCATACGTACATACATTTATGTACAGTTACACACAGAAATAAACGCATGGTGCACCAGACGCCAAAACTCTGTGCGCCTTAAGTACATTATGTAGTGGTATATGGGTGGTGGCTTCAGCTAATCGCTATAGCGTTATTCATTCCCTCATCATTATGGCGCACATGAAGCATGCAAGAAGCAAAGCAAAACAGCATCACAGCTTACAACTTTATTTCGCATTGTTGCAAACTTTTTTTTAATGCTTGTTTTGTCATGCGTTTTGCAGATAGCGAAAAACACATACAAAACACACAGATATTTATACAAGTTTAGTTCAGGCCGAGTCTGAGCTTGAGCTTTTATAAGGGCCTGCAGAACTGTTTCATTTAGTTTGACCGTTTGTTGCGGAGAGAGCTTTCTGATCATTTTTTTGCAACTTTGGTTTAACATCATCATCAGTTCTATCACATCATTATGCAGAGAGACAAAAAGCTAGTGGACATTTCTGGTGGATGATTTCTCATTCTCTCTTCATCTGTCGTGCGAAAAAAAGCCTCTCTCTCTCCTGATTCCTGAACAAAGACGCATCTCGGCCTTTTCATTGAATTGTTGGAAGAGTTCAAGCTCTCTGCAACAGAATTCACGATCAAAAAGAGAGTCACAACAATAATTGCTAACAATGCAACTGCCATCATCATAGGTTAAACAAGTTTGACTCAAGTCAGGAGAGTGAGCACATAGTATAGTAGTAGTCGGTAGTTGGAGTAAGTAGTGAATGATAATGTTATTATTATTGTATGAGCTTTTTCGAGTTTTAATCAAAATAATGTTTTCAAATGTGCGTGACCATATTCTGGCTAAAAATAAAAAGAGCCTTTGATTTTTATTTGGGGATTTTGCAGTTTGCAGAACGGCTCGCTCGCGGCGGCTAAAGTTGTGTGCTCTTGAGAGAGCGTTAGTTTAGAAATAGAGATCGTGAGTGAAGTGAGTTCGCGGAGGGAAGGCTTTGTATTATGTAAAAAAATTAATGATGTTTCTCTCTCTCTCTGCACTTTTGTTTACTTTTTAGCTAGTTTTAGGGAGATATGTTGCAGTTCACGCTTTGAAATACGCAGTGAGTGTGATTAAATTGAAGTTTGTGATTTGAGCTATAGGTAGGTGTGCAGAGAGAAAAAAATGGTGTATAGATAGATTATTTGGCATCGTATAGAGCCGGATCTAATTTAGTTATGTAGTAGTCAATTTTTTAGATTTATCCTTCAATTTTCGTGTAATTAGATTCTTTTTAGCTAGTTTTAGGGAGATATGTTGCAGTTCACGCTTTGAAATACGCAGTGAGTGTGATTAAATTGAAGTTTGTGATTTGAGCTATAGGTAGGTGTGCAGAGAGAAAAAAATTTGGCAGCGTATAGAGCCGGATCTAATTTAGTTGTGTAGTAGTCAATTTTTTAGGTTTATCCTTCAATTTTCGTGTAATTAGATCATTGGGAAATTGGTTGTACATATGGGAAAAAGGGAAATGGAAATTCTCTGAAAACTTTACTATGTACAATGTATATATAGCTAAGGTCATTTGCCTGCCAACAATTGGGGTGATAAATGTGACATTTTTGGGGACAATGGGATCTGACGTAATTTGGGCTGTGATTTGTGATTAGTTCAAGACTGACTGAATCATGCAATTGGAGTAGGGCGCTGCTGGATGTTGGAAGAAAGTGGAAGCCGTTGACGACGAGAGATCTGGTCTGTTCCGCGACTCGGGGCGATGTGAGACAGTGAGACCTTTCCATTTTCCCTACAAAAGGATTGTGTGGAGTGATATGAACTGTGAACTGACAAAGGGAAAAGTTGAATAAGACACTCGAACAATTAGACAAGATTTCGTAAAAGAAAAAAAAACAGTCATCTCAACTAAAAAGGGTACAGGATGTCATCACCACTTCGTCGTCCCAACTTTGATCATACACGGCGCAAATCCCATCCCGAGAAGAATCGACGAAGACGACTGATGACAATAATAGACAATTGTACAAAATTAGAACAAAGG
>JAHZMY010002901.1:0-12481 GCA_027743915.1 Seira sanloemensis | reverse complement strand
CCCTCTAATTAACGCCTCCCTCAGAGGAGGCAAGTTTGAAAATTACGCCCCGGCGTTAAATAGAGGAAATACGGTATGTTAATTAAATATTGCACCTATTGAATCAACTACACTGAATGCTTTGTAATAAATTGATGGTAAAAACCCCGCGGTTTTTATTTAAGAAGCTAGTTGCCACAGAATGTGACAGTTATACTGGCTTGCATAATACCAATAAGGTTGCGAGAGGTTGAATCACTAAACATGACACATATTTCATTCTCAATTATTATTTTGACGACAGTATAGTTGTCGGAAGATGCATTAGAATAAGATTGTTGAATAATTTGCCTAATATCAAAACGATAATTGCATAATATGCGATGGATTCGCTCAGAAGCAAATGAAAATCTATGTATTATATTTAAAAAAATGCAAACAAAGTTGACGTGAAAAAGATTCTTAGATACGAATACGAGTGAAACACGCTTCATGTATACCTATGCAACGTCATGGGCTGAAAATGACGTGCAGAGTCGATACTACCAGAACGCTCAAGCAAACAAATTGTTGCATGGGTTGTCGCCACTCTGATTTTTAAAAACCGAGTGGCCACACCATTTTTTAAAAACTCGTAGCTCGGGGGATGGAAAAGATTCCAAAGACATCTCCATTCATGTTTAACGCTCTTATTTAACGTATGTTAAACAATTTTTTATCCCGGACTTCCAGAGTTAATTGAGGAACACATTTTTCACCTGCTGATGCATAGTTACTGGTCCTAAAGTATATGGGTAATGTAATTGTCGATAAAATTGCCATTGTGGTTCTACCGAGTGCAATTTATTAGCTTCTAGCTGCAGGTTTGTTTGGTTTTTGCGAAGAGATGAAGGGTATATTGCAGAGACGATTTGAAATGAAAAGCAAATAAAATATCAAGAGCACAAATAGTCCATGCGGAAACATTCCATATCTTGTATATTGTATTTTCATGCCGAATTGGACAGGCGGAATGCGACCGCTTTGAATTGTTCAGATCTTTTGCTGCATCTGGCAGCTCAGTCTCCATTTCGAGGACAGCCTTAGAATACGTTCCAAATATTTACACTACAACATTTGCTTAATTACCCGCGCTTTTTAAAAAAAACAATGTCAAGGAATGTTTGAATCAGGCACTGACACTTATGATGAAAAAGGTTAGCACCGCTAGTGACATCTAAATGAAATGCACACACCTATTTTACAATTCCACCTAAACCAATTTTGCTATTTACATATACTGAAAATAGTCGATAGCATGAGATGCGCACTCACGTTTGCGGCAACCCTGTAAGAGACAGAGAACACACGTCCTGCCCAAACGGAGACGTTCTCCGCATTAATGTCTTCTAAAAGCACCATCAACTGCTTCTCGGTTAAGTAATTGCAATGCTCCTCCTTGGATATTAAAATCTTCAGGTCTTGCCCCTTTCAATTCAAAGACATTCTTGCTAGATGGGTTTAGCTGATTCCAGTGATGACATTGGCTACAAATCAAGAGTCAGAAAAAAGTGCACACATACCATTTTGTTAACAGCAGCCGCCAACACTATTGCTCCGAAAGACGATGCAACCAACGCAGTCATGACCACGGTTACGAGAATGCCATTTTTCACTACGAAAGTTCCATTGAGTAGCCTCCCACATGCGGAGGAGAACAGCATGAGAACGAATCCAAGGTAAGATACGACGCATTGACCGGAAACGGAGTTGATCAGGGCGGATATCTTCCGCAGCTTCTTGTAATCTAAGAGAAACTGCAAAATCCGTATTCCTTAGTTTGTCAAGCTTTGTTTTTATAAACATTGGGAGTATTCAGCGAGACTAGTTTACTGAAAGGATCGCCTGAATGATGGCTTCATGCCATTGCAAATATTTGGCATAATCTTACAAAAAACTTTAGCTTAATAAAAATGACAAAGTCGGCTTAACGCCACTTTTTCATGCAAAATTATAATCGTCCTGGTTCAAAACTAAACTCTAAGTAGACCATAGGTTTTTAATAGAGGTGTTTTGCGCGGAAAGCAGTTAATTTTGCGATGCATTCTACCAGAACGCAAAAGCCGAAAGCAATACAATTTTTTAAAAGAAGTGTCGATAGCACCGCAAAAAAATTTTATTGCTTTCTGACCTGGTCAAACCAAAACAAAATCCTTATGACTTTTACATACCTGGAATGTGCTGCAATTAATTGAATGTTGGGTGGTTAAACCACAGAATGATTCTTCATGCCATTTTTTAATAATAAAATTTAATTTCGGTCCTTTTTTCAGTTAAACTGCATTTTTTCATTAAGATCGTGAAAATGGTGATACGGATTTGTTTCCATAAACCAATCAAACCTTGCTTATTTTATTCTCATTGTAATGGAGCATTAAGAGAATTTTAATGCATTGATTTTGAAACTTATTGATCTGCTGCGTTTGTTTTGAGAATTGTGTTGAGGATTGCTGTAAAAATTGTGTTCTGGCTGAGCTCAGAACGCTTTTTCAGAACCCAATTTGGGATTGCCCTCCGCCCCAAATATCTCTAATGTTCGAGTCGTGCTGTAACATAGCATATAATCGCATCCTTTTCCTGCATGTTGTAATAAAAACTCCCAAATCGCAATTTTCCAAACAACGTTTGACATTCATTCATACATTACAATTCGACAATCAATGGTTTTCACACCTACAGTGCAAAATAGTAGTACTGCTGCTTATTCGTATACTAGTACATATGTGGGTATATATAAAACTACCAGTTTCGGCTTATCTCGTTTGGCTGCCAAACACGGGCACCTCGAACGCACAGAATCCCGAAGAGAAACAACCTCAGCCAGTAGCATCCACGAAACAGCCAAAACAAGATTGAAGGAGCCAAAATCCAGGGCCAATATGTTCAACGCACCAACTGAACTCACAAGTGTGAGAAAAAATGACAGATTTGGCCAGCGACGACGTGAAATGGAGAATTGATCCGCTGTCCAAATCGACATGGCTTGCCACCATTCCGCGTAATTATGAGATTTAGTTTCAGCGTCACCACCACTACCAGCCTTCACATACAAAAATGGGAGAAGAACAATGTAACAAGATTTAAAAACTAGGTAAGCAAGCAAAAGACACTGGTATCCCAATACGCTTTTCTTAGAACAAACTCGCGTAATTTCCGGTCGCCAATCTTTACACGCCATATTTATGAGGCGCAATACTTGTACATTCCGTCTCCAAAAGAAGTAAAGCGTGGAATATCTGGATGCCCACAAGAAGATGTAGGGGAGCATTTGTATACACATGAAGGGATTTCGTGGGTGCGTCAAAAGTGTCCTTAAAATATCCCGAATGACCCATATCAAAGTGGTAAGTGCAAAAAACGCACAGACTATTCCCTGTGATGGCGAAGTGACTGCTTTGAAGTGAAAAGTTCTTTTGTGAGGCACTAGGATCACGCGAAATGGGCAACTGAGGAGATAATAGGAAATGTTGGTGCAGGTTGCAAGAAATATTGCTGGCGACACCTGTCGTTTTTGTGGAGATTGGTGAGGTGGTTTCACAAAATGTGATATTTTTGCGAGGAAACTAGACATTGATTTATATCGGAAAACTTAAGGGGAACTTAACCGTTTGTTAAAAAAATTGTGCATAGAATCAACCGAGGAACAAGTTGCTTTCACAATGAGACGACTAAAAAAGTCGCAAAGGTGTGACCATGGGATATTTACAGTTTTCATCTTGAATGCTTGTAATGTAAACATTAATTTGTTCATGCATCCACGTACGAATTCTTTTTACTGCAAATATTTGCGTCTTATAAAAGTCATTTTGATTCGTCAACGTTATTTGCAAATATTTACAAACATACTTATTACATTAGTTAGGTTTATCTTGCCAAATCTTATCAAAAGGTTTTAAACAGTTAAATTATCGCCCCCAAACTAAAATTGTGTATGGCTGAACTTATTTTGTGCTAGTTTTCAGCCTTTATCTATTTCAGGAAATTTTACTCTCATACACTTCTGGCAAAACCAAAGCTGACAATGGGGAACTTCGAGGATTTGCACGTACCATTTCGATGGTAACGATTTCGCGAAAAATAACGTGGCAAACCACGTATGCTTTAAAGTGAATTTATACGAAGCATTTTTCCCAAATTACGGACAAAACTTTACTTTCTAAAAACTATTTTTCCATTTCTTGACTTGCTTTGCGTTTTCAGTAACGTTATAGGGATCAAAAATATAGTTACAGTTTTCATCATTCATCCAGAATTAGAATGTTGGGAAGGCAGGTCGTAAATATATAGGAACATATTGACCGTGTACTTAGGGTAAAGGTAATTTTTCCTATATGCAATATAAATACCTCAAATACACAAAAGGCACTGATATGCTAAAATGTTTTAAATGTGACCAAATGTAGCTAATCTCTAGACGCAAAGCTTTTTAGGCGCATAGTTAAAGCCTTCCGTTTTCAATACATGTGAGTCGTGCACATTCTGTACGCACAGATACACATGAAAAAGAGTATTTGTATATATATACAGGATATTTCTTAATTTGCTCGAAATCGTTACCAAAATGTCGCAAAAAAGCCATAACACACTGGTTAGCTACGAAAGATAATTGCTGTAAGCCAAGTGACTGCCATAAATTTGTAAACTCTTTTATGACGCTCAATATTAGCACAAAACCGGACAACCGAAAAGATAGTGTGAAGTGGTAGTCAAAGTAACCAGAAATGTTGCGAGCGATGACTTTTCATTTTGAAGAAATTGGTACGACGTTCGAACATGATGGCAAGGTTTTGACGGGCGACTAGACATTATTACAATGAACGAGCAAAATTATGTTATCTAAAACACATTTAACTTCTCGTTAAAGCGAAATGACGGCGAGTTTATCTCGTTTCATACACTGTATACAGTAGCCAAAATCGTTCGTGGAATAACTTGTTCAGAGAAAGATAGTAGGATTTAATTATGCTAATCGTTCCTCTTTAGATTTATCCTTTTGAAGGTCACAAAAATCTCTATCCCCTTTGCAACAAAATCCTCTTTGACGTATGTACAAGCAGAAATAAATTCTAAATGCTAACGCTACTGAAAAGGACTCGTACGGATGTGTCTTGCAAGTAAAAATTGTGTCTTTTTCAAATTTAAAACCAAGGGTAAATTGAGACTCGAGTGTTTTACTAATACTAGAAAGAACTACCTATTTAGTTCAGATAGAAAGGGACAAAAAAATCTCTCGGATCAACGACCAGACAATCAAGAGAACAAAACAGGACGTCTTCACGATACGAAGACTGGACATAAGACAGCAGATGAGATGCCGGAAACGTTTAAGATGCCATGAGCTTGCCTCAGCAAGAGTTGCTTTGTTCAATTGTTCTCCCCTAAATAAAAAGTTCCCTTATGAAATAGACTTTTTTTATCAGTTACCTAATTCATGTTTTGTTTTTTCCCTCGGAGTAAAATATGCTGATTTAGTTTCGATTGTAATTTGGGTTGATCTTGATGTTTTTATGCTAAATAAATATCTTAAAATTACAAACTTCATGTGCTCATGAAACTCGTGACTTCACACAAACCATTCAGTGGCATGATTGCTGACGGGGCAATGTTGGACGCTTGACTGTTCCAGAAGTCGTTTGAGATCCTTTACTGCATAAACCGTTTTTGCCCCGCAATCCTGTGATAACTAATTTCGCATCTTTTTCCCACGCAGCCAGGGCGTTGAATTTCCCAAATAATTAGGTGGTTATCAACAGGACCAGTAATTAAGCTTTTAAACGAGCTTCGTCATTTGGAACTCTGACCAATAAAAAGTGACAATTAGGATGGCTTTGTGTTTTCTGCGACGCCACTAAAAAGTAAAGATCCTCAAGCATAAGCGGCATTCCAAATAGAAGCCATCTCCATCGGATGACATGCAAGTCTGAACATTTGGCAGTCTCGGCTTCCTAATCAAGAACTCCGAATTCTTCTCAGGATATAAACAACTATATTATTCGTCCGCGTTTCATTCTAGAATGCCGACTATCTTGGTATAGCAATGCAAGGTATACGTAATGTCGGGGTATGTGTCATGGCGTCTTCAGAACTGCTTTTCTGCCTTCGGTCCGAGTAAATTTGCTACCTTAGCCATACAAATGTTTTTGTATGCTAGCCAACTAGATAAGAATAAAAAATTCAATTAGATTGGAGTACCCATATTTTTAAAAGATTGCTCAAAAGACATAACATTAACATTGTTTCAAGCGTTTAGAATATTTATTTATCCAACTGGGAGTAAACTCAGATAATCCTTTTGGTCACACTGTTATTATTTCTTACAAGTAACCTGCACATGTTTTTTTCATTTGTATTATTCCATAAAACTATTGTACCACTTATTTAAATACGAAAGAGCAATTACAAATATTAACGACTAGGTAGTGATTAATTAACAAATGGTCTTGTAGGACGCTATCGACAGCAAAAACTCGCACTCGAATCGTTTGGGTGTCAGAGAAATACAAGAGCAATTGGTAGCTTGAGCAGTTACATATAAGTTGACAGTCAAGAAAAAAAGTTTTTGGCATTAAGGAATCATCTTTTAAACAAAATGGCGGACATTAAAGTCTTTGCTGCAATCACCTTAGTGCAAATGTCATTCGTATTGCCGACATCGGTTCGCCTCCCAAATGCAGCTGACCTGAGTCTCTTGCTTCCTTCTACGTCCCATTGCATTAACATTCTAACAAACGTTGAAAATCTTAACCTCGCTCACATTCCAAATCCTTTGGTTCTATTAAAATTTGACAAATACAGGCATCATAAGTGTCAAAACTTTAGAAAAGCTCAACACGCTATCATGAGCCAAGAACAACGCAAATCTAATCAATCTTTATTCCAGAAACTTAAGACTAGAATAAAGCCTCCAGCCTGCTCCGAACTGGATTTTTCAAGACTCATCCGAAATTCAAGGCCTTGGATTTGTGAGGTGTATTTCGAACTTTTCCCGCGGTCCATTATACTACCCAACGAACGACATATCACTGTCGCTTGGCGCGCCAAGGAATTCTGCGTGCTCGTAGTAGCAGGCAAAACAGAAATTGAAATACGGCATTCTCTTGCGGATTTTTTGACGCAGGATTGGCCGTACATTGAGTAAGTACTTGTTTAAGTTATAAAAAAAGCTAGGTACAACCAAAATGTTTGCAATTCAATAGAAAAAGAAGTTTTTATTTATATGTTTTAGAAAAACCAGACCCACCAATTATCTGCTTCTAACGGCCGGTCTAAACGGCAACAAATTTCAAATTAATTCTCTATACGCTGTTGCCCTCTGTTCACTTTGCACGGATGTTTCTAGCCATTCATCATTTAGCCTTGTCAGAATGCCAGTGTATTCCACCTTAGAAGCTGCCAAGACTAAGATCTTATACGCTATTGCCCTCTGTTCACTTTGCACGGATGTTTCTATCGCATCATCATTTAGCCTTGTCAGAATGCCAGTGTATTCCACCTTAGAAGCTGCCAAGACTAAGATCAAACAGGAGTCCGAACGTATGCGTGCCGGGCAAGCCGTACCCTGGGAAATTGCGGAAGTCCTTATTTCAGAGACCGACAATCGTTTGCTGTCTTGCAACGGCAAATATTTTAGAAGAAAGTTTAATCCATACGCGCGTGGCAATTTCTTCCTCGTCCTACAGGAAGTTGCTTTGGGTAACCACACATTTACAGTCGAAAGCTATAGACACTCGTTGCAGTTCATGTGTGACCATAGTGGTAAACCAAAATGGGTAAATATTGGTATAAAAAGTTCCAATTTTGAACATTACACATTGCACCCTAGAGTGCTAAGCATAACAAATTCGCCAAATCCCGGACTGCATCTAAGCTTAAGGGGCCTCGAAGAATTTAACTTTGTTGCTTGTAGCAGAAAAATTAAGCATTTTGGTTTGACAGAAGCACAATCGGCTTCACCAAGAACAAACTGGATATTAAATATTGGGCTAATTGTACTACTTTATCTATATCGGATAAATTCATTTGCCCTCAAAAATAGAAAATGTCGGCGACAGCTGTTACTTTACCTTTTTGCAGACATACCAATGCAAGGCGTACGCCAAAACAAACTGCAATCGTTCTTATTTCCAGCACTCTTTTTTGCGGCCGTAGTTGCACAAATTGACCTATTTTATGCATCCCATTTTCTAAAGCCGCCTCAGATCAAGGATGTGCATCATTTGGTCAAAAAAGATTACCAAATTTACACAAAACTTACGCCCTTCTCCCTCACCACGGCAGCGACTATTTCCGGAAATGCACAATTGGTATACGAATTCTTGCCAAAGCCCAGTGAGCACAAGGTTCAATGGGTAAGCACAGGAGCAACAGGTTTGTTTGGTTCCCTGGTGGCCAGCTGGCAATGGATGCAGTCTGTAACTGTTCTTAGCGAGATCAAGAAATACGTTACAAGCAGTCAAAGTAATTTTTTATTGAATCATACGCTCTTGCTTCCAGATATACATTTGCTTATAAATCGGACAAGAAAGAAGGTAGTAAAACTTGATTTGCTTTGGTGGCGCGAAACGTTTGAGGAGGAGCAAATGAGATTCATGTACAATCACATACGTCCTTGGGACAAACGAGCCCTGGTACTTTCCGAACGTTTGAGTGCCACCATTCTTAAAACATTAAGGCGCGACTCAATTGTCGCTGACAAACAAATATTTGTTGGACCCGCATTCGTTAGAAGTCGGTATATACAAATTAAGGGAGCAGTTCCCCGTCGCGCCGAGTTAGGCGTAATAGCCCTTGACATGCATGGTATATGGTTAAGATGGGAAAGGTTAATGTCCGTGATAATTGTAAGAAATTCCATCGGCATGGCTTACGGGCCGCCCTCCATCTTCACATCTTGGGCTTGGATGATAGTGGTTACATTGCCTTTTGTTGTTGGTTTACTGACGTTTAGCGTATGGACTCTGGCGACAATCCGCAATTGGTTTGTCGCTGCAAAGCACAAATCTAAACTTTGGTATCAAAAATCAATGAAGACAAAAGTAGAGAAAGTGATGAGGTCGATTGTAGTTTCTGTCGAGCTGTGGGAGTGACAGCAGTATCAGTACGTATGTTAGCAAGGTATACAATCATTCCCAGGTATATTATTACTAGGTTTTTTCTCACGCGGAGAGCTGCTTGATTGACATGTGTCTCTAAAATCATGTTTTTAGTGTAATAAGCTGTAAAAAATTAAAGCAAGCCCATCCAAAACCAGCAGTTTACAAGAGAGGAAAACATTTTTGCACGTATAGCAGTGACCAGGTACCACTAAAAATATGTGAACACGTTAGCATAGCTGCCATACGGTTAGAAATTTAGAACCAATGATTTGCATATCCGCATCAACAAATCGGAAATTATGAACACACGCTTGTTTTCGTTTTGCATGAAAGCTAGATAAATCCTTGAACTATTTCTATCTCCGGTCTAGTTTAAAGCTATTGCGGTGTCACATTTTTACATAAATTCTGAATCGCTGTCAAATTTGGTTCGCTTACAAAACACAAATCTGTTCAGTATATTGTTTTTAGTGCAGCGTATATGCAACAGTGAGTAACCATAAATTGATATATAATGCGTGTTTATATTATAGAAATTTCTGTATACATACGTTTACATACTATATTTTTTGGTATCTTTTTAAGTCCAAGTATTTTTTACCCATGTACAATACAATAAATGTCAGGACGTAGGCGACTTGTGGAATGGAATTTCTACATTTAGATCCTCAATATAGTACAGTAATACAGTAATATTTAATATTTTTTAAATCACTCCATCGTTGATACTTAAATCGATAGCACTGGCGGTATCATTTTCAACTAGCAAAAGCTTACCAATAGTAAGCTACTGGTAGTGATGTGGTTAAAAATTGCACACGTCGATTGTACGCACGCATGTACCAAATATCTGTCGAATTAGGCTGATTGAAGCTAAAAAACAAATAAAGGTTTTGACGTCAATCTCTAATATGTTTAATGGGGCATTTATCTATACCAGCGGAATGTTGTAGCAGAAATCTATAACATAAAAACCAATTTATTACGGACTGGTACCTCAAGCTAAAGTTAAGCATATTTTACCTTAGCGTTGTTGATTGTTAGAATTTCGCAATAGTTTAGCATATTTTCTGCGTTGAGAAATAATAAATAATAAAATACACTTATCAAAAGCACTCGGTGTGACGGTGTGTTCCTTATATCTGTTGCTATAAAAACTTTAAATATTTCTATACCATAAATAATGTTATTTTTGTCACACTATAGTGCAACAGCAATTCGTGTTTGTTGTTTAGGCCATCTTGACTTTTTGGGTGGGCATTGGTATGTGTATTAAATTCAGTTAAAATTTATCAAGCTTAAGATGAGGATAAGATATCGTCAGATCAAGGCAAACTCATTACTCTAACCAAAAGTCTTGACAGAACTTAAAAGATTTGACAGATTCGAGACAAAGTTAGTCAGCAAAAGCCGTTTACGGCAAAGTTATTGCCACACAAAGACTGAAACAACTGACAGATACCGTTTTGTTCAAGACAAATTTACACCATGTTACTTGGCAAAATTGATGCCATCTTACTTCTACAAACCGGATTTGGGATAGCTGTATTCATATTCAATTTAAATGACGCATTGCTCAACTTTAAAGGGTGCCTTCTATATCTAAAAGCACATGATAAGCTCGAGTACTTGCCATTTGATTACCCAGTTATCCTCATGAGACCACCGAAACCTTCAAGAACGATTGTTTCAAAAACAGGCCCGACCAACTGCTGGGAGCAGCTAGGACGATATCATAGTTTTAAGTCGAACGTATCAGGTAAGCAAATGTTTTCAAAAATTAAATGCTTCACATTTACAGCATAACATGCACAATACTTAATTCTGCGACAAATTTAAACTATTCTTAGACTGCTACCATGAAGGATTACGTCCAAAGGCCTGTTGTCTACAAATTGAATACAGCGTAATTGCTTTACGGTCACGATCGGGAAACTGTGAGCTTCACATCGACATATTTCCAAGGCATGATACGTTCAAGTACGCGGAAACGTGGGACCACCCCTTTTCACAGCGCAGAGGATTTTCGCCTGTGCCGTATCGACTTATCATTTTTGCAGCGAATATCGACAGGAACCAAATTCGTCAAACAACGTTTCCGGGATGGAGATTTAGGGAAGACTTTATGGTGTAAGAATCTAATTTTATCACGAAATTTTGGTGTTGCATAGTTGTCTGTATGTTGAGTCCACGGTTCTTACATGGCGTACAATTATTCTACTTCATAGGAGATCCCTGTTTACTCGTGACCTCATTGCTTTCACAGTTAAACAAAAAGAAGGTTTGCTGATTGACACGGTGCGCCACCTCCGATACAATCAACCCTTCAAAACAGTTGTTGACTCGCCCACGCTTGCTCTCTCAAAGAACAATATCCGCCACACAATAGATGCAGTAAACAGGGCCCACAGACTCAACACGGTGCCATGGGAAATCGACATAATTGTTCTCGACATTGAACCCACCGTTTTGCATAAACTCGTCACCAGACTATGCACCTCAGGTTTGGAGTCAATGACATTCCGTGAGGCTAGGCAAATCATGAGCCAGCAGACTCTCTTCTACCTCATTTGGCAGGAGTACGTTATGGGAAACCACAGTCTATTTACAAATTTTGGCGACGTAAACTTTTATCACTTCAGATGCATTAGCAACTCCAAGTACCCGGTTTTTACATCCGGGAAATCTGGAGAGTGGTGGCATTGGAAAGCACAAAAAAACATAGAGTTGATGAAGATCCATATAGTTCCCCCTAATTTAAAAGGATTCATTCTCCAAATAAACCTAACTATAGATGGTTTAAACTTTGTCAGTTGTGGAAGACCAGTAATGCCTTCCCTTGGATTCAGAGAATTGTTCAAAATCTTTGACGCAGCCACTTGGTTCTCTGTTCTTGGTTGTATGGTACTACTATTTCCGCTTATCTATACTCTGGTAGGATTTGCCAAACCTCGGCTTAGACAAGGGAACTTTACAGTTAATCGGAAGGAAGTACAGGAGCTATACAAACTTGGGGTGGGTGGTATGTTCAGAACTTTAAAACTACTGCTAGAACAAAGGTAAGTTTTCGATCTATCTCAACGAAACAGATATATGTAATAAATAAATAAAACTAAACGAATTTTTTTCTATTCTCTGCTTGCAGCGATCCCTTCACCAGGTAGTCATTTAAATTTATCATACTTTTGTTCCAAGAAGTATTCTTTGTAAAATTCATAAACACGTTAAAATTCTCAGGAACCAGGTGGGGTTTCAATCCTTGCGCTGGGTGATTGCAAGCCTCCTCTTAACTGGTCTTGTAGTTAGCAACGCGTACAAGAACGAGAACGTTTACAACATCATGGCCCCGAAAAAGAGAATGCCATACA
>JAHZMY010002899.1:0-18926 GCA_027743915.1 Seira sanloemensis | reverse complement strand
GGAATAAGAAAGAACAAACAATCCTAATCGAAATCGTGATTATCACATGATTCACAGAATGCATGTTTTGTAGGTTTTTATGAAGATGACAAGGGATAGTGATGCTTTTAGCATCTTTTGAAGTTTGTGGTGGAATGAAACCCCACGATAAGTAATGCATTATAACACATGTAACTACAATCTCACGATGATTTTGTCGACTGATATAATTATCCAGCATAATATTCAATTTCCGCTCGGAATTCGATGCAAAAGCAATGGTAAGGGCAAATTGAAAAGAAGTTTATTTAGTTTAGTTAATTAATTAATTTATTTATTTAGAAGTTTGCCAATGAAAATGTGCATGCAACATGTAATAGCATTATGAAAGCTGGGATTTTTGCATCAATTTATGCTTTGAGAAATTCTTCCAACAGCCGCTCTTCTTCATGCTTTCGTATTAACTCTCTCAAAGCCGCAGCTCGCTGCAGCATCTTTACATCTTCTTCCGCAATGTTAATTTTTTTCGGTGCCCTGAAAGTAGAGACAGTGCCTGCAGCAAGGTTTGCCCTAATTCTTTTAACAATCTTTTGTGGAGGGATGCTCCCATCCAGAGGCAAGTCTTCCTCTTCTGCGGCATCCAAAACTTCGTCCTCCTCAATTTGATGACGTTTCAGGAAGTCATGGTAGTCCTCTGTCGTCGGCTTCATAGTGGTAAAGGAGGGATAGTGGATGATTTGGTGGAGCGTCTAGTGCGCAAACGTTATCGCACAGGAATGAGGGTCGGAAACAAACTGGGCAAAATATTTCTAAAGTGCGACTATAATACCAATTACCGAATTATTGTCACAGTCAAAGTAGTTGATGCCCATTCTATGAGCTAATCTAGTTCCAATGAGTCGTAAAGCGCCATCATGACCTGCCATTTTTGTTATACGTATATCATCCAGTCGGAATCTGCAGTTGTACAAATATCAATCGGAAATGATGGAATAGTGTAAATTTTACAATGTCACATTATCAAAACTCACCCTCCCAAAATTAAGTAAAAATGTGGCTCCTTATTGGAATCAAACTTTCTCTGCAGCTTTATATAGCAGTTGTGAATAGGCTCTTCTAATAAAATCGTATTGCTGCCTCTAATACGCATCAAATATCCGCCATGCTACAACAAATGCGCGAAGTATTAATCACATAAGCAATCAGTTATGTCGTCAAATGAATTAAGACGATTGTTGTGTGGCATACTCGGGAAATAATGAGTTCCTTGGTGGAAAGGTGACCGTATGTCGAAAATATGCCGTACATCACCGTGATTATAAATAAGGCCAACGGGAAGCTGTAAAAGTCGACGAAAACACAGAAACAGGCAAAGCAAGTCGTCGTTAGAATAATTAGTCCAAATCCGAATGTGAACCTGGTTCAAAGCAAACGGGAAGGAATAAAGAATTTCCAATTCACTGTATAGTAAATTTTACTTTCGGTTTGTGCAAACTTTTTGCCTTACTTGTCGCTTCTCACCATGACGTAATAAAAACCATCTCCCAAATCTTCGAAAGGGTGAGTCGGATTATCTTTGACCTCAAAGTAGTAGCGTTCTACTGCCGAGAACCGCCAACGGCGCCACCATTCCTTCCAAGTCAACCGTTTCTTCGGCATTGTATTAAGACAAGGTGGCGAGATTGGTATTGCCAAGCGCCCTTCTCAAAGCAAAGCAACTTTTTGCATGCAATACTACAATTTTTTTGGACTTGAGCAGAATCTTTGATCCAGATTCAACTGAATTTTATAAATTCTGGGACTTTTATTTACATCAAAGCATATTTAGCTAGTAGAGTTAATTAAAGAATGTATCGTCATGGAATGGGACTCAATTTGAGTGACATCGATGAAGCCAAAGCCAAAGGTGATCTACATAATTTACCTAATGCAGGTTTTGAGCGATACGCAATTAATTACTACCACAAAGTAAATTCATGTACCTAATTTTTAGATTCTATGATTAAGCAGTACATGTTTTTAAAATCGTATCCGAACACCAAATCTCCGACGACTTTCAAAGTTTTTTGAACCATGATTCAAAGTTAGTCAACCATCTATTCAATAATCATACCATTAGTCCATATGATACACCGCCGCACATTGTTAGGCCACGCTCATGTTAACGCAAAAATTTATCTGAATCCATAATGTCATATTCCGGGGTCAGTTCCTAAACCAGCAATTAAATTATATGCATCAGCACGATACAAGCCATAATCCATTGAACCGTTCAATATCCGCATGAGTTCACAGAATCTTAAATCCCAATCCTAATTTAAATAGGGAAGGCAAAAGTAGCAAAGAGTTCTGCTCACTGGGTATTTGGACTGTGTGCTTTATACATGCACAACCAAAAGATAATTTCTCACGGCATACAGTAATTACCACTGCATTCCACTTGAGTGCAATGTGAGGATTGAAGAAGCCCTAGTTTAGAAAACCACATGGATCTACTTAATCACATACATACAATAATTCAATATGATCATAAAAAAGTAGTCGGTAAAGTCGGTCTAATCTCAGCTTCTTCAACCATATACATATTTTCATCTATCCAGGAAGGAAGCTCCGCGAAGCCACATCCTCCATCTTGACACTGTGGCCAAGTATAAGATTACGACTGTGTGAGAACAAAAGACACTTTTTTCGTCATTCATCATTATCTTTTACATGCTACATGTTTTGGCCATTCCACCAGTGAAATTAACACTTGCAGTTTCATTTGCACTATAATTAGACATGATTTCATTTTCCTTAAAGAGTTGGTGCAATCACAAAATATGTATCTCTCTCCGAAATTTTTGTTTTTTCTTCTGGCTCCGGTGTTATTGTACCCAAAGACATGTGTGTGTTTTCTTTTCCAAATTGTGAAATTATATTTACGTTGTAAAAACAAGTTGTAAAAATGATTTCCATTCAGAATCTGTCGTTCGTTCATGGGTATAGTTCATTAGCCCGGATTTTTATGACATTTTAAAAGCCATATCGCATACACAATGCAATGCATACTGAATCATGCTGCTGCTGATGAGTTTAAAATGCAATCAAAAACAGAATTAAAAGGATGATTTCGTTACTTGTTTTGTGGATGTCATTGGCCAATATGGTATGGTAATCAAACTGAGGAATGACAAGAGGAAAAACTAAAATACGCATTAAACTCTCGAGGCTTGAGACGAGACGCAAAGAGGAGATAAGTCATGTCTCACAATTTGATTATGTAATAATTTTGGGGACGTTTGAGTCACATTCATTATTCTCTCAAATTTAATGTAATTTTTCGTAATTTCGGATTACGAGAGCAATATACCAGAGATTTGGAGAAACCTGCCATTTTAACTAGACACGTTTTGAAATGCATTGTACCCACATCTCTCTCCTTTCCCATTTCCATGATGGCTCCAGATGCCCAAGAAATAGCTAGGCTGTAAAAATATTTTTCTCGAGGTACATAATTGTATTCCCGAAGCTAAAAAAATCTTGGTTTGCTCCCCCAGGTCGGCTCTTCTTTCTCCAATTTCACTATGCATGTTCTTTCAAATATATGAGACATGCTTTTTTATCTTACAAGTGCTAATCCACGTCACAAAAAAGAGACGGAGAGATAATGATATGTAGTCATTAAGCTGTGGATTCTAAGGGGTAGGACAGGGACTTGAATCTTTTCAACAAGTGTGCACTCTTACCCACATACTCTCTCACAATGCCCTTTTTTCGTATAAAACGTGAAAAACATAACGGTTCACGTACAAACATCAGCAGGACCTGGACCAGTGATGGGGGAAATGGAAAAGAGCATGAAGTTCTGGTGACGTGCAAGCATTCCTGTCGATTTAAAAGGGAAAGCAAGTAGTGATGAAGATTGTGGATAGGGGCTGAGCACTTTAAAGATTATTTTGAACGTATGCACACATACATACATACATAGGCTAGGAGTACCTACCTACTTTACGTACTGGTTTCTAATCAGTAATCAAAAGAGCTCTCTGTACACTGTAGGAAGTTTTCCAGTTTCTTTTTTTTCGCATCATTTACATAACGTTCAAGCTACCGGTCATACGTCTCTTAATTTTAGAACGTTTCTCAATTCTGACGTTTTATATTCAAGGAGTTGTAGATACAGGAGCCAGATGGTAGAAACCTGAAGAATTTAATGCGAAATTGATTTCATCAGAGAAGCATTGTAAGCTTAGTAAAAGCACGTTTTTGTGAAACGTTTTTCCTATTACTCATTCCACGGCATGGGCTAAGGCTTATCGTGGTGTATTGCGTCGCAAACTGTTGGGGGAATGAACTAGAACTTTTGATATAATATGGTCCAAAGAAGGGCTGACCTGTGGATTTTCTGAAAATGTTCCAGAACTATCCATTCAGGAATGGTACAATGGCTCTATTCAGAATTAGGCTCTGCTCTGTATGTAAGCTAACGTCGTTACCTGCATCACATGCATGAATTCGTGACCGGAGGAAAAGGGACCATGTAGAAATCGTGTGACTCTGTTGCATGATATTGAAATGGAGAATATTGGCAATTTATAATTGTGCCGAGAATAAACGTGACTATGGCGTACGTAATTGTCCAAGAGTCACACGCTTTCGTCGAGGATCAGTAAATAATGCCCCTTAAAAAGTGAAATTAAATCCTGAAATCGTTTCGCAGGAAGTGATATATCCTCTAAAAGCTATGACAGCTACGGGAGGATGCTCAAAGGTGGAACTTACAAATAGGACGCTTCTAATTATAATGCCATCAAGGAGAATTGGACTTTTTAAGATGTGTGTGGGTGTCACTAAATTGCCAACATGCTTAGCTTGAAACTCTATATCGTAGTATCATATATACATAAATTCAGCTTTATTCATACGTGTCAGTGTCAGGGATGCTTGTTAAGATAATTTTAGAATATCAAGAATCTCCCAAGTTTTCCCTAATACTGTTACGGAGAATTGGAGTTGACAAAACAGCCTCATTTATTATACTAATGGTGATGCTATAATTCTACATAGTTTGCAAAAAACGAGAATGACGCAAACTCGAGCTCTAATGATTCCAGCTTAAAATAATATTTACATTAAAGCACACAAAGCCATTTTCCCATATTAATTCAATCATTATGCGAGGAAAGGAAGAGACTAACCTGCGTAATTTTTATTTCCTTTATTCTCTCCGCCAAAGATTATTGCGACTTCCTCCCATTCTCAATGGAAGGTAGGGTCACCCTTCTTTCCACCTCGTGCAACTATGTATTATAGGTATGTGTGTGTGTATCAACTCTCGTCTCCTTCAGCTTGGAAAACTTTCAAAGTGTGCACGAAAAGTTACAATGTAAAAATTTCCCATAATCCAGTTTTTGTGCTACATTCATATATTTTTTGCCGTGAAATGATGAATCGCTCCGTTGCACATTGTAATTCTTACAACTCACCAACTACCCCCGTACATCCACTTCCCGTTCTACAGGAAAAAAAATTAGACATGTTTGAGAAAATGGTGTGTGTTGGACCAGTTCTTGCTTCAGGTAGGGAAGGTAGAAAAAACTGGAAAATTTTTATACGTGAAACCCCACCGGAGATGGGTGGCTTCAAAAGTAGGGAAGGGAGTCACCTCGAATGGACTCACTGTATGCAAATGTTTTGCAATTGAAAAATGCATTTAAGCCAAGCAAAAGTTTTTATTAAAACGTTTTCCCTTCATCAAGTAGTCCTCGCACGTAATATGTGTTGTAAATATGTTCATTGTAGCAGAACCTCTCTCTTCTGGATCCTTTTGCTGATGAATAGAGAATAGGAATAGTATATGGATGTTTTAGTATGAATTGAGCCGAACCGACGCAAATTGAAGATTTTACAGTGTCTTGTATCGGTGTCATCATCTTATACTGGTTGTCCTAATGTAACAACATTTCTGCTTCATTCACCTCTCCAACGTGTTTTCCACAATGTACTAAAGATAGAAGATGGCTGCTAGGGCAAATGGATGAATGTACATACTTTTAGGTGATTTGTACAAAGTAGACTGACATCATTCTAATCTCATTCATCAAAAGATACTTTACGAGCCAGCTTTAGATGTTCCTATATACTTTTAGCTATTGCTTTGTTAAGGTGAAGTGTGAACATTAAAATTTCCAAAGGTTTGTAAAGAAACTATATTTATGTAACTATATAAAAATAGATACTTAACTTAATGCTTAAAGTTAGTTTTAGTAGCATTTAGTGTGAACTTGCAAATTAAAACAACGTAGGTAAGCTAATACTTGATGATTTATTTAAGTAAGATGGAAAGCAGCATTTAAATAAAGCTAGACTTTCTGTGATTTTGCTTATTCATTCACAAAAACAAAAATAATGTGGCGTAGAAGGCACCATTGGACGATGTATTTTGTTTGGATTACGCCATCATAAAACCCATTTTCTGTATCAAAAATACGGTATTAAAAAACTGGTACTTGCATATTTTGTGATCTGGAAAACCAGTCCCTGCATGATTGATTCCTTCTTATCTCCAAATAAGGGGAGTGGGTTAAATCATGGGAAAATCCTATCGGGATGTAGTCAACTTTTCATTTTTCATTCATGAAACTCAGATTGACTTCAAAAACAAGTTTATTAGCTTCAATGTCAGTGTATCAAATACATTTTCTCATCCCAGATTTTATACAAAAACTGTTCCAAGCTACCAAATGAATGAAGAGTCTATAAAGGCCAAAATTATTCCACATTACAAGTTTATTACCTATTCAATTCACAGGATCTACTCACATTACGCATGCATCATCAGGTTTGAAATTTAGTAAGAGAAGTAGATAAGTAGGCGCATTACGTCAAAATTGTGTCAGTTCCTGAGAGCAACCTGATTTCTGCTCCGATGAAGCATTTTGCACTATTACAGACAGTCTTAAATATTACAAGCCATGGGTTTTTTATTGCTGCACAGTACCCACCTACTCCATTAAACCGTGAATTGTAATTATGTGACATATGCTTCAATTTTCCTTTGACTGCGGCCAAAAAAAACCTTCAGAAGAATCGATGATGCGTCTCAGGAGTCTGCTTCTGAATGAATTACTTCACAAGTCCGTAAAATTCCTTTGACTCTGTTATTTCTTTCTCGTGGATGCACGGAGGTCACTCAAGGAATCCCTCTAATGGCCCTCTCTTGCATCGAATTACCAAGTTCCATGTTACTTCACATACTCCCCGACCTCAGGAAAAAAATCCTTAGTGGGCACGAACTGCTCGTTTCTGTGCTCTTCACGACGACGTAACCTCTTTTGAAGAACTCCTTCAAGCATGCATTCCACCTTAAGTACATGAACAAAACTCAAGTTTTAGGCTACGTAAATCCATTTAAGTGACATCCTCGTGTAATTAGATTTTGTTTTGTGAACATTCTTCTTCCTCAGATTCAATGCGGGAGAGTGAGAGAGGTCTTCCGTCCTCCACGCAGAAGTGGGTTACCTTTTCTTGACATCAGCCACCTTGCAATGCAACGGAATAGTGTGAGATTGCTTATCTTCGGATTTTTTTCCAAACATGTGGAAAAAAATCTGAGCCTTGCCTTTCCCAAACTTATTCAATAAAGTGAGCCATGTGTTAAGTACTACGGAAAAGGAAAACTCATCAACCAAATTTTATGTTGTTTCTTCAACAGGCTTCTCAAGTCAAGTCAAACAGAAGAAGTAGGGAAAAGCTTATTTAGAGAAGTATTGCATGACATTCCAGGAACCCCTTGTATTGTAAGTATATACGTAGTTATAGCAGGTTTTTTTCCTTGATGCCTTTTTAACATTTTGTGACCGTGTCATCATCATACACTGTAAAAAAACATCCCGAATTCAGAGAAAGCCGGGAGGAATGAAAAGATACAATTTCGTTTGATCTTTTTTCCCCATTTTAAAGAATCCACCATTTATTTATGGATGCCTTTTGCTTAGCAGAGATATTGCTTATTAGATCCTTCTTGGTATTTAGTTATGTTCAAAAGGCTCCAATTTATGCTGAAATTCATATTACAACATCCGTAACAACCTTAGCTCCACGGAACATAAAATTTATGACGTGGGAAGTGGCATCCAGGTGTACGAAGCATGGAAAAAAGATTGGAAATTAAGTTGGAAAAGAAAAGATATTATTGCTCTTGTACAACATACCTAATTGCAATTGCTTTCTGAATGGGTAGTCAGAGCTAGATTCAATTTTTTGAATACCAAATTTGATTAAATTTGTGTCGTCAAATTACATGAATGCTCTCTAAACATTGACTTGCTTTCAATCCAAAGCAAATTAAATTTGTTTGAAAACGCTTATAAAGCATATATTTAATTTTATTTATCTTGTTCATCATTTGGGTATTTGTGAATTTCCTGTAAATTGACTTTTCAAAAGAAACATTGAAAAACGGGCATTATATGTGTAACATGATTCTCATTAACGTTTAACGGAAACAAGTCTATTTGCAATTATGGACATGCATTAAGCAAAACTGTTCAAAATCGAAACTCAATCAAAGTGAAAGAATAACTCGACCTCATATAGTTTCAAGAAGAGATATGATAAAACGAAAACTACAAATTAGATTTCATTTTTTCTTATCAACTTGCGAGAGTTAAGCTTGGAGACGTGAAAACGAGCTTATTCATTCTGCCTCTTACAGCTCTCATAAAGTGAAATGGATTTTTGGTCCTCGAGTTTTGTATGTGGAATCCAATGCCCAACCTTAACCCTTTTCTCCTTCTTCTCGGACCCTTTGAGCTCAACTCTTGTAAAAAGCTGTGTAATAAAAACCTTTTTAAAGAAGTGGAACATTTTTACATCCATTCACATTTCCTCTAATGAATGCAATGATAATTGGAAGGCAACTCTGGAAGAAAAAGGTTTTTCTCCTTCGGGTTCCCTTTAAACGAAAGGGTCGAGACTCACATTCACACTTCGCTAACAAGTCGACATGCGATGTACGTGCCTTGAAAGAGAATTTCTCGCGAGGAAACTTTTTAAAGTATAAACACTGTTTTAAACTGCATAGGTATATGTACATAGCATATATTCTTCTTGATATGCTTGTGTGCATGCATCATTATTTATTTTTAGGAAGGAAAAAAGTTCTTCATTTCCCCTACCGAAAAGGGAACGAAGCGTATGAGTATCCTTTGTAAAGGGTACCTTTTCATTTTTAAAGACACTTTACTTACTTACTTGGAGCAACTGGATGCAGGCCGAGCTTTTTAAATCGGAAAGAAAAATAAACCAAGGGAATGGGCTTTAAACTTTGTTTTAAATTAACATGACTAAAGTTTGTGAGCCATGATTTAAAACCTATTCTCTCGTTTTGTCCCACGTTAATTTGATTTCCCTTCGGAGTAAAAGTGTTTCATAAACAATTGGAATATTGAGATTCGACCCGTCGCTTTAAATACTTTATTTTAAATGCTACGATTTACATACAAAGTGAATGGTCTCGTTAAAGCGAAAAAATAATAACTTCTGTAAAAAAAAGTCTGTTTAGAGACATGCCGAACACATTCTTAATGTATTCACTTCTAGTTACAGCGTGTAATTATGATAAAGTACAGAGGCAGTATCACTTGAGTAAATGCTTTTATTGCCTAATAATGCGATACACAACGGTTCCAAGCTGTAAGCTTGACTAACGTTCTTGTATATATGTATCTCTGGAGAGAAGACAATATCGGTTTTTCATGGTCACCTTCAAAATATAATTGAAGACCGTCCACTGTCCTCCACACTTGAGTTGAAGGGTAGACAACGGGTCCTTTAGTTTAAAGACACTTTTTTTTAAAGTTCATCCTCATTCTGTACTCAGGATGGCTTTGACCTGAAAAAGGAGACAGTGCTAAGCCTCTTGTGACTCTCCTGATAATAATAATTTGATAATGTCCTTACAGACTTTACTACACACTTCATCATATCGTCTTGCGATAGGAAGTTCATTTTACAGTCTTATCCTTATCGTAAAAGTTTTGTGTTTCCAGAATAGAGCAAATAAATACTCTTACAATACCCCCTGCACAAAAGCAGACAGTTTGTCACTGTCTTTGAATACAGTGGCATTCTGAAAGGGATATGTCTGACCATTTAAACGTATGATTATCTGCATTATAAATATAGGACTCGATTTCAACAACAAAAAAGGTGGCGGAAGCAAAAGAGAGAGAGAAACTCTTTTCTTGGAAGATTATATACCAGACACCAGATAAATTATGGAATTAGGAGGGTGTATGTATACGATTCACAAGGTGATATCGTCTTAGCCCGGTTTTTAATTGACGTATTCATAGGGTTTCATTCCAACAGGTTAGAATAGGAAACCGTAACAGAAAAGTATAAATATTAACTTAAGCCATGAGGAAAGAATGGCCTTCACTCTTTGCAAAGGGAAAACGGAGCTGTAATCCTTTTTTTCTAAAATTTGTCTGAATGTCAACTCAACGTCAAAAGAAAGCCATGGAGAAGACATTGATGCGGAAGAACCCTTGTATAAAAAATTACAAAGTGCCATGTGAAATCCCTTGTGTAATGAACTCGAAGCACAATCTCACGAATAAAGCGTGACCTCTGAGGTATTTTCTCTTGAATTAGGTACGAATGAACATGACAAATCAAAATAGGAGCACTGACTGAATACTGAATCACTGAACAAGTCTAGCTGTAGTTTGTATCGATGAGTCAAGAAAGCTGGAAGAATGTTTTGCTGAAATTCTACAAAAACTCTGAAAAATCATCGTTTTCAAGTTTTTTCCTCTAAGAAAGGCAAACAATTTTATGTAAATTGACAGAAACAGCAAGCTAAAAAATTAAGAACTGTGTATAAAAAGTTTAGCATAGGAATTGGTGAGACGAGAACGATAATTGTATTTAGCATAAAAGCCTTTTCTCATTTTGAAAAGTTAAATTCCTCCTTTGAAAACAATCAAATTGCCGGATGCTGTCCACCCTGAAGAGAAAATTATTCAATCATTCATTCAAAAAAATGTGGAAAGCAAAGATTTGTATTCATTTACGACGGTAAAATTACTACCTTAGGGTAACGAAGAAAAGGTGTAAGAATAGGAGTTCCACCACATAAAAAGATGTTGAGAAATGAGAAGGAATGTCATAACTCTTAAAAGGTTCCCTTCTTCCATCCATCCCCATCCAATCCATGAAATTATCCAGGTATATGGTAGGTACTTTTTTTCAGGTACTAATCAGTCTCGATTAGATAGGATGATGTTGCTGATAGTTTTATTATTGTGCTACTTTTTCCAACTCTTTTTCTTTCATACGGCTACACATTCTTGTGGTTCGTAATAATAGCGTGGCACTGCTCTGTGAGAAATCAAAAGACGAAGAAAAAATACATTCCCCTTCTGAGAGAGACATCCAGGTATGAAAATGCAGTCTGAGAGGAGTACCAAGAGCAGGTGAAAAGATGCCGAAATTGAAGAAAATGGAAATGAATAAGCGCTTATACACACACACAAATCTCATCTTTTATCAAATGACCAGCCTTAGCCAGATCCCTGATGAAAATGATAATGTGACCGGAGATAAAATTATTATTACCAAAAATTGATTTCATCCGGTTCACTAGCTTACTGGTTGGTCAAAAACTCATCATCATTATGGTTCATCATAATCATAAAATTATACTTTTGAGAGAGATTTTTTTGTTTGAATGGAATGCTTTTCGGAGGTGGAATGCAAGATTAGAGGATGCATAAATTATCCATGTACCACGGAGCAATGGAAAAGGGGCTGGAAGACTATATGTACCTTACTCGCAAATAATAAATTAGCCATTAAAATCTACCTTGTATACCTGAGAGAGGAGATATATATGACCTTCAAAAGTCCTGACGAGCTACCCAAAAAGTCCAAAAATGGCTTTGAATTTGTTTTTTTTTTGCTCAAATCAACTCAAAGGACTGGACTGGAATCCATCAGAAAAATGGGAACAAAAAAAGTATCATCCCTTCATCAGTAGATACTTTACGTAATGTAGAACCACTTTTTTCAAATCAATTGGTCCCGTATAAAAACCTGAAATCCTGGTTCTGTTTTCGGTGAGAAATGATAAGAATGAATGATAAATATCGCGGTAGGAAAAGGGGGACCTTTCTTTGCTTGACCCTGAAGGAAAACGTGATTGAGCTAGGTACCTTCTCACATCCCCATCTTGAATCACTTTTAATGAATGTGGATCAAACACATAAATTTTTTGTGTGGAAATGTCCAGGAAAAAATAACACCAGAACTGAATAATCATAAAAAAATGATGATGTGGTTTGGAAAAGGGGTCCAATAAAAATATGAGCTTAGATTAGGAATTTGAAGAGGAAAAAATCTCGATTTTGTTGGCTTATTAGCCCTTTTCCCCGGTGATCTTTTATGTATTCCCTACTTGAGCTAAATTGTAGTTCATGCGTGACTTTTTTGTTTTTCTAATTTATGAATTTTATTTTGGAGTCACTAGTGAGCAGAGTACAGGAACAAATAAAAACTTCATTCTGGAATAAAAAAAAATTTCAGTGATGCGTACATGTGAAGGGAATGTATGCCACAGCAGTCACATAAATTCATCCATTCTCAAAGGGAAGTCCAAAGAGAGAGCTTTGCAACCGAGTGTGCACACAATTTTTTCTGATTGAGCTTCCAGCTCACGATTATAATGAGAGGAGAAATGCTAGTTTGTGATTCGAAGTCTCCTTCATCAAAAGCGATGCTAATATAAGAAGCGGTTGTATAATGCCTCTCAAAAAACATCTTATTTGCCAGAGGCTTCACAGGGATATCACACACAACTTCATTTTTTATTGATCTGCTGTGAGACAGAAAAATACATATGAATTACTGGAATCAACATTACAGATAATCCTTTAAGCTTCTCTTTACTCAGATGATCTCATTTCTCTTATTTCAAGAGACCGACATGAACACGAAATTCAAATTAAGCTTCTCTGGAATCTGGAAAACCTATTATTTCTGTGTGGTTTACTCACAATCTTCGCCAAAAATGAATCTAATCTAAACAATTTGAATGTGCTGAATTGCAAACCGCACATATAAAATATTTTTTGACAAAATTGCTTGTAATCTTAATCCCGCTGAAATATGCATATAAACATTACACATTTTCCCACACACACTCTCACCATCTTCCAAAAACGAAGTCCAAAAGTCCTCGGGCTTGACTCGTCTCATCTTTGCATTTCATTTGAAATCTCATACGTGAACTCTTAATAGTCTTTACGAAGCAAAAACTTTTTCCCTGTATGCCCTTGAGAAATATGGCTTTACTCGAAAGTTGAATGTTATTACAGGTTATGGTCTCCTCATCAAAACAACATGGATCAACATCTCACAAGGCGGATGAATGATGCTGAGAAAGAATTTTTTTAGAGCGTTGGAAATTATATAAACATTCTTGTATAATTTCCTCCTAATCCTATTTCTCCCAGAAGGAGTTCAAGAATATGTATAGGAGTTTCGGTGTGCCTTCTGAAAAATTTATCTAAATCAAGAGAAAATGTTTTTCCCCTTCGTATACCTCCAGCAACTCATTTTCCATCAAGGATTGTGTACAAGATCATGACTAATATCTCCTCTGCTCATCAACAACATATTATCCATACACTCATGATTCGTGATGATCATCATCGCCACAATTATGCATCCCATTTTATAAACTGTAGAAAGAGAATTTCACGTTGTAAATGAATTATCCTCGAGAAGAATTACACTCAACTCGAGTTTCATCCTCTATGATGAAATGCGTACATTGTTTATATTCAGCTCAGGGGAGTACAGATTTCTTCTGGTGATTACATTGATTGCATTTAGCTATTATATTTTTGTTTCTTCTGAAAAGCCCTAGCTTTTCCCAACTTGATTTGATGTAGGGTTCTCCAAGAAACAGGCATACTACATTCTACCTTCTCCATCACTCGAATCTCCTCCGAAGGATCTTGTTACAGAGAAAAGGTTCAAAATCTTGGCTAAATAATGAGAAAACAACAACGCTAGTTGGAAATTACACCATGTAATATAGATGGGTTTACAGTTTTATGCTAAGGATCCCGAAGAAATGTCTACACAATCCATCACCATCCTCATCAGGTTTCCCCCTTTGGAACGATGAAGACGATGCCTTGTGTATTATTATCTCCAGTTTTTAGGTCTCCTCCGGTTCCCTAATTCTCTAGAAGAGGATACATCTTTCCACGAAAAAAAGTCAGGGCATGGTGACGGTGTGGCAAAATGTGGAGGAATTTTGTTCCCATGGGTGGGCTCAACCCAGCTCGGATACGGCCTAGTCTCTTCTTCATCCTCTCTGGACTGACTCATTCTGAAAAATAGTGAGCCACGATCGAGCTCCGCCATAAAACGCTGAGAGTAGAGCATACCTATTCATTTCCCTACTACTACAGAAGGGCATAATAACATGGTGCAACCACTTGAGGGATGTGGATGACTGGTTACGGCGAGAACCTCTATTGCAGTATGGTACGATGCCAAGCAACGTGAGTTTGGCCTAGGTAGGGTTTCGTCCCTCTTTCTCTCTCAAGCTGAGATTTTTTTCCAACATAATTTGGCATCGATTATAAGAGTAGGGAAGAAGGTAGATGTACATACGCGCAAGCAACAGGCTGCATCATAGCAGCACCAGTTTTGCTGGCAACCGGCTTTGGCGTATATCGGATCGAGATGGAACAATGGAATCTTTGTGAGCACTGCCAAATAATTGGATGGAGAAAAAAAACTCTGCTAAATATCACCACCATCATATCATCATCATACCAATTCCATGCATGGTCTTTCAGCTCAAGAAAATAATTAGGGATTTTTGCATAATATGCAAGCCCTAGAAACCTACAGAGCTTTTATTATATGAGCATTTTTGACCTAATGACTTACTCGAAAATTGGAATGTAAAAAGTGTGTGTACGTCATTTGTCCAAATGGAATTTGAAAGTGTATGGAGATGGGAATTAATTAGGATTGAATCTCCAGGCTCTATAGAAATTCCTGATTACGACTGCAAACACAAACTCTAATTTACTTTCTTTCATGAGCCAGGGGATGATTGAAAGTGTATGGAGAGGGGAATTAATTAGGATTGAATCTCCAGGCTCTATAGAAATTCCTGATTACGACTGCAAACACAAACTCTAATTTACTTTCTTTCATGAGCCAGGGGATGAAACGTCATAAACAGCTGAAGAAAACTTGAGAGAGCTAATGAAAAATTGTTCTTTTCATGGGGAAGAATGAGATCAGGAGAAACACAATTGTACCATATTCTCTCCTCTTTCTTCCCGAGGATTTTGTCTTGTATCTCTCTGTGTATCAGAAAGCACAAAGTTATTTATTGGGTTGGCAAGGGCCATCATACGAGTAATAAAGGATGTTTTTATTTCGTCTTACGTCTTTTCATAATGTCTACCCATTGTGCACTGTTTTTTTTAAAAGAAGGGCTTTTATTACATTTCTTCGAGACTCCACATTTCTCCCGGTACGGGATGGAAGCGATAAGGTACACACATAACACACACGCATACAAATCGTAAGATGAGGGTTAGATTGGAAACGAAATGGGGATATTGTTTATTTCTCTCTTGTGTGAATTGCATGCATCATTCTCCATCGGCCAAGTCTCCTGCTGGCCTAAACGAAGCTGAGGCTGAATGCCTTCACTGCTGGATCAAGAGTGGATGATGAGGGCTAATATAAAAACCTACGGGATAATGCGTTCAATTCATATCATATTCATCCTTTAAAACCGGAGGTGGAAATATGCTTTACAAAATTCACAAATGCATTCAAGTCGGCGAAAAAAAAGTAGCTTCTCTCAAAACCACCTCCACTGTACTGTCAGCCGGTATCACATTCATCATTTGAAAAGAGCCTCGGGAGAGAAAAAAATAATGCAGAAGAGGAGGATGACACAAGCATAATATATTTTGTTTCTTGTGCTGGAGAAAATTAGGTACCTACAGCCAGAAAACACTGGGACTGTGTGAGTGAGTAATGCACGCACTTCAATTCCCATTTTCCCTTTTTGTTTCGTATATCCGGAGCTCAAGGAAAAGGGAATATTAAGGCATATGATTATCAGCGTGATTATGCATGCTCGCCGAAGTAACGTTATTTTCTCCACCTTCACACACAGCCAGCATTAGAATATCGTCATTACCATCATCTGAGCTCTTTTTTCTTCACATTTCACTTTTTACCAGTGGAAGGGCTAGACATCATCTGTCAAAAGAAGACCAACTTTGGAAAATGATGATGATGCAGTTGCACTCCAGCACAATTGGGGTTTTTTCCCTGTCATTACTGCATTATGGGAGATGAAGCATTGCTTAATATATTTTGATGATAAGAGATGATGAGAAAGAATGAGGATTTTAATACTCTCTCCAGACTGTGGTTTTGATGTTTGATGCACTTGTTAAAGTGGAAGTTGAGACTTGAATGACATTAAGGAAAAAAACGTATTGTTCAAGTCGGGAGCCGGCGTAATGTACTGAGGAAGGAGCAGCAGTAGCTTTGCCTTGATAGATGGATGATATACCATCATCGTCATGAAAATCACTTTTTTCTTTCTAAAAGACTTGTGCAAGTAAGTATTAAGGTTTACGAAAGCAAAATAAACCTTGAGGAAGAAATTGACAAGGGATTGGGATTAACATAAAAATAAATAAAGCTTCGAGCTCTTTAAATGGAAGACTTGATTCCTGTGTGATAATAAACGTAATCAGAAGGGAAAAAGTGTGAAGGAAAGTGAAGTTGAAAAAAGGATTTCGTTTTTTTCTCTCTTTCGTTGAGTCAGTAAGGTACTTATCAAAGACGGAGCCTTTCTGTGGCTTCGTGATAAAGCGATGATGAGGATAATCAAGGAAAGTAACCTGCATTATCATCCTCATCATGCTCGTAAAAACCAGGTATCAGGCGAAAGCAAGCAACTCATTCTCCTTCATTTATTTTTCTTGTGCCTTTGAGCAATGGAAGAGGGGAAAGATGGATTTATAAAGGATGAGCCGAGACTCGAGATTGAAACCAATAAAATCTGTGAAGAAATGTAAATTAAAGCAGATTTAGAGCAGTGGGGCCTGGTCCAGGCAGCTTGAATGATGGTAATGGAAATGCATGTACGAGAGTGAATGCAATAAACCGGAATCACGTTTTCTTAATTGCGTAAACACGAACGCAATCTTCAATTTAAAGGTTGCATTCGTCTTAAATAATAGACGGAAAGTGTGAGTGCGACATTAATTTCGAAAATGGAGGCTTTCTCATGAAAAATGGAAATTAGCTAGTTCCAAACTCTTTAGAATACTTTGGACTGGCAAGTGAGCAGAACAAATTTACGGTAGTTTTGTATCTGCTATAGATCCAACTCATAATTAATTCAAATGCGTTTTTGAAACAATTCCTATTTCTGATCGCTAAAATCAATTGTACAAAAATGGGGAAATTTTCCAATTCAAACTGCGCCAATTTTATTTTCCTCATTCCTCAAATCATGGTGTAGTAGGTAAATTGCAACAGATATGATCTAACGAGCATAGTACATCCTGGATCCTGAAGAACTGCGTCAGCGCCAACGCTGCAGTGCAGTATCTGGAGGAAGCAGGCTTAATATGTGTGCTGGTGATGGCATGGCTTGTGTTCGTAACTAGTAGACAGGTTCATTTATGCGTCAATGCCATCAAAACTACGAATTCCTTAAGTAAATGCTTATTTTTCCTAAGTAGTATTATTAGCTACATACAGTATTAGCTAACTCTGCTTACGACAGACCCTTGTTTCAATTTGCCCACGTAATAATAATAGCATAATACTACATTAACATAACAGCATAATTCCCAGTTTCCTGGTTTAATCCAAACAACTTTGGCCCACTCAAGCGTACATTTTCATATCTTTATTTAGCCCAGTTAATCCAGTATCAGCAAGTTATATATTTTTTCAGGAAAAAAAAAACACTACGTTTGGCTTTCTCGCTTCGCGTTACATCTTGGCCTTGCCCTACCTTACCTACCGACGTTTTTCAGGTGTGCATTAATTAATCCAACATTCATTAATTCATAATCCAATCCTCGTCTATCTCTCTCTCTCTCTCGCCTGGTTTCTGCCTGGATTTGTATGGATACATCATGCGCGCTTCACGTTTCCTTGTAATCACCACTTCACTCACCGACATACTCCATTAATGGAGCTTACAAATTCCTGCAGAAAATCCACATCTTTTGAGTTTCTATGAGGTAATAAAAATGACCAATCTTTTGTACACATCGGGTGTGTAATTACCAAACTTCAATTGTGTATCCGAACAGCTTATATGCAAAGATGCGTATCATTTTTTGGTGCAAAATACGATTGTGTTTTATGTGATAAACTTGATTATGTTCCAAACTTATAATTATACTTGAATCACCTCATCAGCTCTCATTATCAATTCATAATCATATATGTGTAAGTATGATTTAATATTTTTTTCTTATGAGTTAATCCTCCACATAAAACCTCTTTCTTTACAGATCACTGCGTTCACGTTTCACCCTTCGTGATCCAGCAGACGGAGGAGTTGTGAGCCATTGTTTTCCCATGCTTAGTAGACGCTACAGACGCACACACGCTTCCCTATCTTCCCAGCAGATCTCATTGTATTCGCTTTATTGCAACTCTTGATTACTAATCAATTTCCTGCATTGATCTCTGCTCAATTAAGCCATCAATGTTAGAAAGGTTAGTTATGCATTTGCTGTTTTCGAAATGTGGTAGAATGGTAGAAATACATATAATTATTGTTATTGTAAACTTTATTTACGACTAGAGCGTTACGTGTAAATGGTTCCGTTACTCGCTTGGGAAGAAACAACTTGAATATTAGTTTTTAG
>JAHZMY010002898.1:0-12191 GCA_027743915.1 Seira sanloemensis | reverse complement strand
AGATGTCGGCACCTTTGTGTCTAATGAACAGGAAGATCGATATCTTTGGACGACGGAAGTGTTTTTGGTAAATTATTCTTGCTCCGGAGTTTCCTTAATAATAGCTGTCACAGAAAACGCAATACACATAAATCACACATCGTCTCATTTACCGCGTTATTCCAGAAATAGGGAATTTCTTCTTCATATGTTTATGAGCGCATATTTCAACTCTACGTGTCGTTCGATAAGGAAAAAGATAGATATATACATCAATTCAAATCAATTGAAAGATTTAAAAAAATGAAATCCTGATTTATAACAAACTTCTGAAAAAATAGTTTAGCTTGCTGTATATGCACATTTGCATACATTTACTAAGCATTAATAAATATTACTTCAAAATGTAGTTGTAAATGTAGGGGTTTATTTGCTTTCCAAAATTAGTTAAATCCTCCCGAGTTGATGTATTTAACTATCGAAAAATACTGGGATGTATTTCGCGTATTTTAGGACAACTTTTGATGGGGAACAACAGAAGACTCGATTAATGTATGATAAACATGAAAGTGTCTACCTATATGCTCATTAGACAAATATGTCACCCCCGTTTCATATTTTTTTCCGAGACCCATGTGCCAAAAATAGGCCGGGGCAGGAGACCATTTCCCGGGGCCAGGACAGACCTAGTTTAGTCACTGCCCGGTACGATGGTAAAAACCTTTTTTCCCGGGAAATGCCCAAAACAGGTAAAAAAAACTACACTGTATGCATTACATTATTTGTCACACAATGATCCCAACCTTTAAGTTTTTCCCACTTTTTACATTGTATATATGGCACTGGAGTTTTGGACAGTTTAGGGCAGCTAGGTTTTGCACGTCCAAAATGGAAAATATGCACCGGTAAATGCCAATTTTAATTTTTCCCCGATTCCAACCCGAAAGAAAGTTGCCGGGTTGACCCGGCTGCACACGAAGATTCGATAATAAATCTTTAAAGTTTTTTTTGTAAATGTGAATTAAAGTGCGGTTTTCAAGTGCGGTTATTACCTAAATAAACTACACCCTGATACTATACTTAATTATTTAAATTTTCCAGCGGACCGTATTAGCGGCGCTCGTCACCTTTTCCCAGCGCCATTGGCCCATCATCGTCGTCACCATCGTGTTCCCGTGTTTCCTCATTCCGTACATGATACTGATCCTCTTATCCAGGCTCAAATCACCCCGCACTGAAACAGGCACGCAGACGGATTTCCCTCCAACCGCCCATACCCATGATACCTCAGGAACAAGCTCCGACCCCAACCTTCTTCAAAGTAGGGTTGAAGGGCTGGTGCGAGAAAACGCTGCACTCCAACATACCAACAAAATGCTGTCCTCCGAAATCGAACTCATCTCGAGATATAATGTCATCACTGCGATTCAGTATGTTTTTACCAGCAGCGCTTTTCGAACACTCCTCTGGGGCGGCTTGGCACTCGTAGTTGGGATTTTAGTGTTTTTGTGGTCGTCGAATGTAGACATTATTTTCACGTCTTCTTATCATTCTTGTCAGTATGGCATTTTCTGTGATGGAGGGCGTAGGGAAATCAGCTACACATTTCGCGCGATCTTTGGTTAAATGGGGATTTAAAAATTTCAATTCTGGAAAAAATGCCATAAAAATCCCCTAAAACGTTCAAAGTCCACCTCCAAAAAAATATTCTCTACTTGATTACACAAATAATTTTTAATTTTGATTGAAATTTAGCACTATTTAAACTCTGAACAAGAACATTGTGTTTGCTCACAAAATTAATTTTGACAAAATTAAGAAGCGCCTGCAGGGTCCTTCAATAGCCTCAATAAACTTCCCAAAACTAACACTTTCCATCGCACAAAACTTTGTTTTCATTTCGAAACATCGCAGCTTGCCCCTTCCAGATTCCAAAGAGGATCCTTCATATACAATTTTGTTTCCATAAAAACGCTTGGAGTAAATTTATGTTTATATATATAAATTTATATTCATATTTACATATATGTGTCTCAAAGAATTTCATCCGGTGAATGTTGAAATAAAAAATTTCAATATATACCCAACTCGGGTGTGCAACTTGCCGGTATCATCAATTAAAAGATTTTGTCTCATTTTCTGCCCAATTCGAGAATTAAAAGAATCTTGCAACAATTCAGGTTCGAAATCAGATAATGCACATATGTATGAACTGCTTATCTGAATGCGAGAACTGACGTTGGGGTTTTTCCCAGCTACAGGTTTTTCCCAGTAGGATGAGAAAAGCGTTTTCCCCGGGAAATGTCAAAAACTGCACTATTATATTATTTGCCTCACAATGCCCCCAGCCATTTAGTTTTTCCCACTTTTCACATTGTGTATATGACACTGAAGTTTTGGACAGTTTTGGGCAGCTGGGTTTTGGACGTTCAAAATGGTAAATACCGGCATTCATCGGTAAATAATAATTTTAGTTTTTCCCCGATTCCAACACTAGGCGAGAAGTGTTTTTAAAAAATCTGGGATGGAAAAATTTGCCTATCAATTATCGACTATTTATTTTATGGCGTCATGTGTCATGTAAGTATGGACAATGGATGAGAATGAAAACGTTTTTTATGCAGGCCATTTTGAAATTTTGAAATCATGTTATCAAAAAAGACAATATATCGTTGTATTATTGCCTAACAATTTTTTCCTCTTTTTATTCAATAGTTTTGTTTTTCTTGGGTGATTGAGAGACCTCAGGTCCCTCTCTCTACTTGAGTTGTACACACAGTCTAAAATGTCCGTAATAAANCAATTTTTTCCTCTTTTTATTCAATAGTTTTGTTTTTCTTGGGTGATTGAGAGACCTCAGGTCCCTCTCTCTACTTGAGTTGTACACACAGTCTAAAATGTCCGTAATAAATTAAGAAAATGATTTTTTCCCCTCTCCATCTTCTTTGTTTTCTTTTTGTAAATGTAGCGTGTGTGATAAGTTCCATTTTCCATTGCGTGATGTGAATCATTATTTTTGTAAGTTTAAATATGTACTTTTTTTGTTATTAGACATTATTAACTCCTTTTTTTGTTATCACCAAGGCCGGTAGAATTTAAATAGTCATTAAGAGGAAAGGCAGAAGGGAAGGCCGACCCATCCAATTCGAACGGCTACTTTCGTCGCTGGAATATTGTTAGTGATTATTTATTTAAAAAAGAGTATTTCCGTATATTTAAAAAAACATTAATAAAAAGGGCGAATTAGGGACGATCCATAGGCGACGTCACGTTAAAAAAAACTTTTCCTGAGGCCCCCCTCTTGTCACGGTATTCCTCATTTGCATAAACATTGCGTGCCCCACCCCTCCGAACACCCCCTACCTCCCCCAGACCGTGACGGCGTTTATGGATCGCCCCTTACAAAACAATTGTTAAGGAAATAAAAAATATTTTGAATCCTATTCATGAAATCATGTTTTAATTATTTTTTTCTATTTTCCTTAATAATTGTTTTTAAATTCGCCCATTTTTATTTATTTATTTTTTAAATCCACGGAAATTATATTTTTAAAAAATAACCAAAAACAATTTCGACGACGAAAATAGCCGTTCGAATTGGATGGGTCGGCCTTCCCTTCTGCTTTGACCCTTAATGACTAATAATATCTACCGGCCTTGGTTATCATCATTCAACAACATATAAATTAGTACACAAACTGAAATTAACAATTGATGTTATATCACTTATTTAAGTAAACCGAGAACAACAAAAAAAATTAACATTATACCGAAATGTTAACCCAGACTTACAAGTTGTTTTCACTCATTTGAAATATTTGAATAAATAAATATAATAATTACATAATTATTACGTTTTTAGTAGTACAAAAATTAAACCATTTCTCCTCCTCGACTTCAAAAAAAAACTACCGAATGTAAGTAAGTTTGTATATATATAACATGAAATGCAGTAACGTAACGTAACAAGTTTTTATTCGAAATTTGAATGTTGGCGCGCTTTTTATTATTTTTTCTCTTTTTTCCTCGAAAGTCTCAAAAACTGAAAGTGTGTTTAAGGGTGCTCAGTGCTCGCTGCGGGAAGCGAAGGCGCGTAGTTCAAATTCAAACATTTGAAATGGATCATTTCAAAAAACAAAAATAATATATATAAATTTCTCTTTCTCTCCTTAGTAATTAATCTAGTTCTATCTAAAGTCTCTAAACTATCTATTATTTATTTAAATGTTAGTCCTCACTTTTTTTATCCAGAGATTAGAACAGTTATTTTTTTGTAATTAGTGGTACACTCGTAATTATTTTGTTTTTTTACTTGCAGGTTGCAAAAATGTAAGATTTTTTAGTAGTAAGTTATGAATTATATATTGTAGATTCTAAATATAGTTTTTAGTTTTATTTAACTACCGGTACCGGTTTTGTTTACCAAATTTCGTGTCGCAGTGGTTTTTTTCCTCCTTTAAATATTTTAACTAATTATTGTACAAACTAAAACATGGAAATATTCTTCTGATTCCTGATTCTTTTCCCCTTTTTTACTTCGTTGCAAAACTATGTCAGAGGTATATGTATGTTATTTATGTGTATTTTGACTTTTTCTTGATATATATTTTGCAAGTTCAACTTTTTGTTTGCTTTTGATTTAAATATTTAATATTAACTAACTACGATGTACGATGAGAGAACAAAATGTACGGATGCATAGGTATTGCAGGTTAACTTTTTTGAATGACGGGGCTGTTATTTTGACGATGACGATTTTGGTGACAGGTGATGGCGTTGATGGGATGTTGATGGGGTATTTTTCTTAGCGTTTGCTTAAAGAGTCCATTTCCTGCTGGAGGATGGCGTCCAGCTCGTCGGTGAGATCTGCCAGCATGTTCCCGATATCACTGAGGACGTCGCCGGCTTCCAGTTGATCACCTGAATTGTTTACATAGATTAGATAGATAAAAAGTAAGTATAAAAGTAATTAATTGTATTTAATTTTTTTGAGAAAGTTTAGGGACTTGCCAGTCGGCGCACTTGTGGTGGAGCCGTACAGGCCTTCGAGGGTGGGGCCTGAGGAAGACCTCCCAGCCTTCTGCTGCTTGATCGTGCCGGCGTTGTCGTTCGCGAAGGGGATTGACTCTGACTCGGTGCTGGAACTTGACTGCAATTTTTATTTTTAAAAAATTAATAATAAATACATGAGAAATTCAAAACACGTTTTAAAACGTTTTCTAAGGTAAAAGGGAACACTTTTTGAATAAGAAAAATGTTGCAAGTGAAATCCTAATTTACAATTTAGTTTTGATAAACAGTCTTATCATATTGCATAAACTATATATGTAATGTAAAGAAGAATATATCGACTATGAATATCGCAAAAGTAAGGATATGAAAAGGGTGCCATTTGTTGAAGTGGCAATATCCATACATGTAATATTCGTAATTAAAATGGCATTTTACCACCTTTAGCAACATTCTCTTGTATATTCCCATTTCGATAAATTCATGGTCGATATTTGCAAATGCAAATGTATACAATTCGCTATTATTCGGCTAAAAATAGAGCAGTCTTATGACTTTTTTTACTTAGATTTTTGTAGATCGATGTTAAAAGCAGCTATTCAAAAAAATATTTGACAGGAAGAAAATCATTCAGATTCTAGGACATACACAAGATGTTCTTAAGCTTAGAGTTAGAGTTGAGAATTTCCCAGCAAAATTGAGAATTGAACCAAAACTAATCCTGAAGGTAATGAAATGTTAAATTTTCACCTTAAAACTCGCATCGGACCCATTCCTCCTGACGCCTACACCCAACCCTCCGCCCATCTCTTGTTGCTCCGTCGCCCCGGGACTGGGATCCCTCAGCCTGGCCTGCGCCACTCCAACTCCCGCACTGGATGGAAAGATACCACTACTGCTACTACTCCTCTGACTCTGGTAACTTTGTACATTGTTGCCCACGCCTGCACCGCCGCCTCCATACTGGTACTGGTGAAAGCCTTGGCCCTGCGCCCCCTTCAGACTAGTCGGGTTCGCCATCACCCCGCCACCTCCACCGGGATAACTCTGTGAGTCGCCAATCTTGCCTGGATCACCCCCACCACCAATCCTCGCGAGGTCTTCGGGGTCGGGCGGCGCAGGGAGATCCAAGTCCCTGGAGTCCCTGTCCCTCGGGTGGAAGGTACTGAACTGCTCCTGTACTTGGCTCGAGCTCCTCCTGGGCGGCGGGGGTGGTTGCTTCGCGCCATTCCGGAAGCTGTGGAACCTCCCCATATTCTTCGGCAGGCTCTTGTACCCATCCTGGTAACCTGAGTTTGAGTTGGGGGCGGCAGCGACACCAACCACACCAACCTGCTGCTGCTGCTGCTGCTGGTCTTGGTAGGTAACGTCTTGGAGCCCTGCTGCCTGGGCGGCGTCATTCCCATTGCCAACTGAAGACGGGGGCCCTTTCATCACAGGCCCCTCCACAGTCGTGGGATTCGGATAACTCGCCTTCTTCAACAGCCTCGGTAACGTGGAGTTGCCCGTGCCCATGCCCACGCCCATGCCGATTCCAATACCCATCATCATCTCAGGATGGCCCACACCGTGGCCCTCATTCGTGGGCGTGGTCTCGCCGTCCTCCGCCCACTTGACTATGTGGTTGCTATTGCCGTTTCCGCTTAACCTTTGACCTCCGCTGGCATTCTGACTCGGGGTGAAGGAGGAGGTGCCGTAGATCGGCTCATTATTAGGGTCGGAGATGGCGCTCGGCCGGCGCTCGTTCTTCACGTGGATGGCGATCACCTCAGGGTGGTACTCGGGCTGGGCCAGGGACAGGCCGTTCTGATGGGGCGCGGATGTAGGCGCAGGAGGCGGTGGGGCGGGCTTCTCCGCGTGGATCTGGGGCTGGTGCGTGAGCAGCTGGAGGTGCGGCTTCTCGGCTTGGGAGTAAAGGCCCTCGTTGTAAGGGGAGTTGGAGTTGGAGGTGGCGCTGGAAAAGTCTTCCTCCTTCAGGCTTGGAGTGCGCCACGAACTGTACGGTGGAACGGAGGACTGAGATGTGAAGGAGGCTTTTGGACCGTGCCCGTAGCCGTAGATACGCGAGCTGGAGGAGGAGGAGGGAGGAGGTGGCGGAGCGGACGAGTGGGGATAAGGCAGGGGGGAGGCGGAGGCGTGCTGCTGCTGCTGGAGGAGGAGGTGGGACGCGGCCCGGCCTGGAGGACCCGAGTAGCATTCCTGCAATTAATAGAAATGATAATCAGTCAGTTTTAGGAGTTAGCGAGATTAGTTTATCTGCGCTTAAATAAAAACATTAATGGATAATTAAAAAAATATGTGTAGTGTAGGTATTTTGCCCAGTCACACATTTTTCCCAGTGGTCGTAATGGGATGGAGAAAAGGTCTTTCCTGGAAAAAGTCGCAAAATGTAAAAAAAAAACTGCGCAAACGTCCACTGAATACATCGCATTGTATGTGTCACATTGCCCCTGGCAATGGCAGTGAGTTTTTCCCACTTTTGACATTGTACTATTCACTATACATATATTGTATTTATACGGATTAGAGTTTTGGACAGTTATTTGAGGAGCTAGGTTTTGTTCGAGTTCAAAAATGCCTTTTTACTTTTGGATTTTACCGGTATTTACCGATTTCATTTTTCGCAGGTTCTAACCCTTAATTAAAGTAAGGAAAAGTTGCATGCATTTTTATGGAGATTTTCGAACGATACTGGATAGGCACGGGACCTGCATTAGGGATTTTTTTAGGACACTGTGACAAATTCTGATAGCCAAGATTATATTCTAAAGGTATGTCATGATTCATGAAGGTAATCAGATATGAACAGTCATCCCCGTGAGAAAGAAAGAATCCACTGCTACAAAACACCGGAGCATGCATAGCCACATTAGTTTTGAGAAGTCAAAAAATATACAAAATTTTGAACATGTCTTTGCTGATACGAAAACAACCGTCCAAAATTTGCTTTCCGAAAATCTTACATCGTAGGAAATTGTGCAATGTGCACTCACTTTCTGGGTAAAATCGATCATGGATATAAATAACTTCCATTATTTCATTTTTTTCAATTTTCAATTTACTACTAGTGAATGTTTCGAATAGGGTTGAAATTGGAAAAAAACTCGAATTCGCGAATGATACTGGTAAAAATCGTACGCCATTTTGGACTTATCTATTTTGACGTAGACCTAGTTGCCTAAAAAACTTTATCGCCATGTCGATCGTGAATAGGGAAAATTGGCTATAGGCACAGAATGTGGTCTGAAAAAATGGCTATATGGCTAAATACCATATAGCTATTTTTCCAGACGACATTCTGTGCATATAGCCATTTTGCCAGACGACATTAAAATCCATATAGCAATTTTTCCAGACGACATAACTCCATATAGGTTTTTTCAAGACGACATAAAATCTATATATTCATTTTCCCAGACGACATTAAAATTCATATAGCCATTTTTCCAGACGAAATTCTGTGCCTATAGCCATTTTCCAGACGATATTAAAATAGCCATTTTTCAGACGACATTAAAATTCATATAGCCATTTTCCCATACGACGCTCTGAGCATATAGCCAGCTTTCCGTATTCACGGTCGATATTCTGTATTCACATTGTAAAAAGTGTAAAAAAACACACATTTGGACAGTTTTTGGCACATTTTCGACTTTTTCTCTTTTTTTCGGGGAAAAAGTTGTACACATCCCACTGGAAAACCTGTGGCTGGGAACAATGTCCAGCACTAATTACAAACATGAGAAGTGGAGTGTAACTGACCAATGAGGGATGATATGGATTTTGAGTCCCAGTGTTGTGTAAGCGCTTTCCGGACAATTCAGCTTGTCCGTGTATTCGTCCATTCGAAGTGCCCTCAGCCACTCTTCTATTGTACTCTGAAATCACAAAATATGTAAAATCATTGACATTGATATTTCCTCAAAAGATTTACAATTCATAAAAAAATTATAACCATGCTCAAAGGTAAAGGTATGTAAACAGCTGTGCATTTAATTATAATTAAATATGTAGGGACACCCAGATTTGTGATTTCTGCAAAATCGAAAGAAAAATCTACAAACCAGGCTAAAAAAAACAGTAAATTTTAGACATTTAAAATGTCCAATTAAAAAATTCCATCCGTAAAAATCTAGTTTTAAACATCGATTGCTTCCGGACATTTTTGATGCTTTCTTAAATATTGACAGAAAAAATCCGTTTTCATGAATAATAATGGCCAAAATTAGTTTTTAAAAAATAAAAAAATTCTTCGTCTTTTCGGAGATTCAAAGTATTCTGTGATTTTTTCTGTGAACAATTAAGGCAAAAATTGTGTATTTCGTATTTTGACAAAACGATCGTGCGAACGTATGTATGTAAATATTTCGTTATTAGCAACGATTTTGTGCCCAAAAACTAAGTACATCTTGTTTCACAGAAATCGGAACAAAAAATTTAGTAATTGCTTGCAAGACCAAAACATTGAAATATGAAAAAAAACAAAAATTGTTTGTTTTTTTCAGTATAACGTCGTTTTTTGTAAAATCACTTAATTGATTCTGCATTTTTTTGACACTGTACTTAAATACACTAAAAATATTATTAGTTTTATTTTTTAAAAATAAAGCTGATCAAAAACAGTATTCTCTTGGTCCGGTTATTTTCCAAAATGTGATGAAATGCATTTTTCTGAGATTCAAAGCATTCTCCGCGTTTTCTACATCTATTAGATAAGATGGTCAAAATGCATAGAAATTGGAACACACATATCGACCGTGAATACGGAAAAATGGATATATGCTCAGAGTGTCGTCTGAAAAAATGAGTATATGCTTTGAGTGTTTTAAATAGCAGATAGCCATTTTTCCAGACGACATTAAAATTCATATAGCCATTTTTCCAGATGACACTCAGAACATATATCCGTTTTTTCCAGACAGTATTCTGGGCATATAGCCATTTTTCCAGACGACACCCAGAACATATATCCGTTTTTCCAGACAGTATTCTGGGGATATAGCCATTTTTCGGTATTCACGGTCGATATGGATACCGCCAGCATCAGTTGACAAAATGAAAATTGCACATAGAAACTAACGGTTGGAAACACACGATACTGTATTTTCTGTGATTTCTGTGTTTGGGTCTCCCTAACAGAAATACGCTAAATAATTGACTCGCCAAAAGAATCCTTTGTCTTATCTCTAGTGACTCACAGGAATATAGTCGGGAAGGCCATCTGGAATGATAATCTGCGAGATTTCGGACTTGAGCCGCTTCCTATGATTCGGCTTGGTGATGCCAATCGCATTCAAGTCTTCAGGCGTCATCTTGACAATCGTCTGCATGTCGTAGCCCGCCTGCACGAAGTTTTGGTAATAGCACTCAAAATGCACCCCGGTCAGCCAAGCGTTGAGGATCTCGCCGTCCGGGAGTCCCTGGGCGACCATCGAGGAGACGTCAAAGTTGCATATCTCCTCCGGCGGGATGGAGCCGAGGCTGGAGGACGAGCTGTGGTAGGAGTGACGACAACTTCCGGTGGAGGAGGACTCGGAGGAGAGGCCCGAGTAGCGGACCCCTTGTTGGTAGAGGGAGGAGGAGGCGCGCCCAGAGTCGAAGCTCGCCGCGCTGTGACGACTGTGACCCGTGGACCCACTCCCGGCGGAGGAGCTGACGCCGGAGCCCCCGCTCACGGAGATCGTGTTCGAGGAGACTGTCGAACTGGGACTTTCATGTCCAGGGCTCTGTCAACGGGAAGAAAGAAAGAATTAATTAATTATTTTAGTGTTAGAGTTGGATTTTTCCCTGCGAGAGGTTATTCCCGGGGAAGAGGCCAAAAAATAGCCGAAACTGAGAATGAATGAAGTGCAGCTTTTGTCTCACAATACCCCAGCCAAGGAGTTTTTTCATACTTTTTATATTGTGTTTAAATGTCGAGGACATTTCTGAAACGCAGTTTTGGCCGGCTGGGATTTGCACGTCCAAATTGGGAATTTACCGCGTTTTCCCAGGTATTCACCAATTTATTAGGCTTTTCCCCAGTTAAAACTTTACGAATGATGGGAAATTGGCTGAATTTCGTGTTTGGAGCCTCGTACTCAAAGTCATTTATCGATGAGAATGATTGAAGGAAGAAAAGAATTGACATCTATTTTTTACTTCAACTTTCAAGGAAAAAAATTAAGGAAGTTAAAAAATATTTCTTACGTAGGTGTTTTAAGTCTATATTGTCAAAAATTACGTGAAAGAATTGCAAGGCATTTTTCACAAGTAGAAAATATGTATTTGTATAATTATTGTCTAATCGAAGCAAGATAAAGCAAAAGTCACACAAAATTCAAATGTTTTGTGACAATCACCTAATACGACATGACTACTTAATCAAAAATAAGGAAAAATCACGAAGAAAAAATATGTATCGGAAGTATCAATAAACCTCAAACTTGTCCTATCGATTTTTTTCCTCTCAAGTAATAAATTTAAAGCTCCCTAATTCGATTTTTTTGTTCATGTAACGAAAATTCGAAAAGATCTAACTGGATACGATTTATTGGTCATTGGTTAGCTTTAAGTTATTAAAAATATTTTTAAGTAAGGAAAAGACAAGCTAGATCATATTTTAAAGGTTGCAATTTAAAGTTAGGGAGATTGTATTTAGATTGTAAATCGTAATCCAATTCAATTCCTTTTGAAAAATTTCAACACCGCAGAAAAACGCCAATTAATTACAAGCATTTACTTAAAGTGAATTTTAGGATCATAAATAAACGTAAGATAAACGAAAGAATCATGACCCTTCGAGCTTAAATGACTAAGGGGAAGATGCGTCAGGGAAGGCCGACCCATCCAATTCAAACGGCTACTTTCGTCGCTGGGATTGTTTTTGGTTATTTATTTAAAAAAAGTATTTCCATGGATTTCAATAAACAAATGAATAAAATGGGCGAATTTTTAAAAAAAAATAATTGTTAATGAAAATAGTAAAAATATTTTTTGAATCCCATTCATGAAATCATATTTTAATTATTTTTTTTTCCTATTTTCCTTAACATTTTTTTAAAAATTCGCCCATTTTTATTTATTTGCTTTTTAATCCACGGAAATATTTTTTAAAATAAATAATCAAAAACAATATCCCAGCGACGAAAGTAGCCGTTTGAATTGGATGGGTCGGCCTTCCCTGGTGCTTCTTCCCTTTAGTCATTTAAGCTCGACGGGTC
>JAHZMY010002897.1:0-10890 GCA_027743915.1 Seira sanloemensis | reverse complement strand
CAGCTCAAGGAAAACGGTCAAATTCTCAATCTCCGGCATCATTTGCAGCAGCAGCAGCAGCCTCAGTTGCAAATGCCGCTTCTGCCCATGCCAAATATTTGCGGAGATATGAACACTGTTCCAAATTTGCAACAATTGCTCACCCAAGACCCAAACAACAGATTGGCCCAACATCATCATCAGAGTATTCAGCAGCAGCAGCAGCAGCAACAACAGCAGCAATATCTTCAAGCCCAGCAACATCCCCATCATCATCAAGGCCAGCAAGGAAGTCTTAGCAGCTCCACGCTGCCCGGCCAGTTGCCAAGAAAGCATCATCATCAGAAAGGAGGCAGTGGTGGCACGGGGAATAGTGTAAATCTAGCGAATTTAGATTTTTCCTCAATGCCAGATGCTATTCTAGCGGCGGCCATGATGTTAAACTACCGCCAACCGCAATCATCATCGTCATCAACTTCAGTTCCCATAGATCAAATAATACCTGGAACACTGCTACGTTCGCAGAAAGGGAACACTGCACCAGCGGCTCCGAGAAAGTCTGCGCTCAATATGAAAGAGCAATTGCTAATCTCTGCTGGTATTATAGGGTCGAGTGGAGGCACGTCTTCGTCTTCCAGTGTAAATTTAGTTGGTAGTCTTAATAGAACAGGTGGTGTTGGCATTGGAGCCGGTGGAAGTCCAAGCCTGGGTGGAAGTATTATCACCGGCACGGCGAGTAAGCAATCTGGTTTACTAAGTGGTGCAGGCAGCAATAGTACAAGTGCAGGCAGTGTTACTAATGTGATACAATTTGATATGGAAAATAGTAACTGTGGTGTTGGTGGTGGTAGTGCAAGCATAAAAACCGTACCTAGACCACCCAAGAGGCACACTCCAACTGTGAAATTCAGTCCTGATACATTTGCCAATAATTCTAGTGGAAATAGTGGTGGGAGTGGAGGAGGGGACATTGCAGTCAGCCCTGAGTCGCCTTCTGCTGGTGCTACATTTGCTAATCTAACTTTGTCAAGTGTTGCTCCAACTTTGCCCAGTAATATGAGCAATTTATCTCCCCAGACGGCAAATACTAATCTGACAACGATTAATCAGTGCGTCGCTCCAGGAGGCCAGACCTTAAAGTCTTCGCTGAAGAAAAATTCAAGCTACTCGAGCTCGGCGGCGGGTGTACCCGACGAACTCAAGGTTTAATAGGGTTGCAAACGGGGCGTGCTTACAACTCACGGCCAAGTGATATAATTAATATACTCGTTTCTGCTCTTCATGTTTGTTTTGTTCATGATCATGTATTTCCGGAAATCGGAAACTCGGTGAAAAGTGAAAGCAAAAAGCTGCTTTGTTACCCTAAAGTAACAAAGCTAGATAGCTTGGAAACGCCACGCATTGAACCTATGTATCTACTGAATGCATTAGGGGCACACTTCTCTGAAGCTTGAAACGCTCAAACATCGAAATTGTGAGAACACAACAGTGCTATGAACCTTAGTTTTTACTCGTTGCGTGCTTGGAGAACACTGAATTCCGCATCGATTCTAAATACTTTATCTTTTCTTAAATTTGATTTATTTTCAAATAAAACAATGGATAAAATACATATTCGTATTGTTTCTTGGTTCAGCGGAATCATCTAAACCAAATGCGTATTTATTATTTCTTATCATGTAAGAATAATAGTTACATATGTATATCTACTATATGCATGCAAGTTGTTTGCAAAGACGCATTTTGTTTAAAGATAAGTGCAACTCATACGCTCATTTGTCTGTATTTATCTTGAAACTTCTGAGCATCATGCTGCTTTATACGCCGACTTATCATCATCAATTTGACGGTTGACCATCCGGGCTAAAGAAGGTATTATTAATCAAGCCGGTAGGTATATTCATAAGTAAAGGGACCCATTATTTAAAAATCTTCCTGTCACAATTTGCTTTGAATAAATCTGGCTATTACGCAAATTTCGTCACATGATAAATTACCAGTAATCAAGGGCCATCTTTATAAGCAAACACATACATATTTATTAAGGACGTCTCTACAATCTAGCTCATTTCCTATATTTAACTCTTTATACTTTTTTGCCTTTTCTGGATTGACAAGAATTTTGGAAAGGAATTCAGCCTTTTCTCAAGCTTTACAACTTGCTTTACAACTGTGATTTAACTCTTGGATCTTTGAAAATTCTTAAGGATAGGAAAGGACATTTCTATGCTTTAACAAGAAATGCGATCTGGAGCTTTTACGTATATTCCGTCTAAATGGCTTCAAAGTTTCTTCAAAAAAAGGAAAATTGGTCATCATTTCACCAGTGATCGGATTGATATAAAATTTGACCCACAAGATTTTGATAAAAAAAACGAATTTTCAAAACTACTTACATTAGTTGTGTGAATTTGAACAGTTTAAAAACCAATTACCTATTTTTGGAGTATTCTTCGCGAGAAAGTGTTCTTCATGGGATTATTTCCCGTTGTAGCTAACATCCAGACAATTTCAGGAATGTCAAATGTCACTTTATCATACCGGATTTAGTATTACAGTTTCACATCTTGGTATGTTATGAATATATTATTATTAATACGCTTGTCACGCGGGAAAACTGGTTTCATTCATATTTCACACCACATCGAGTCCCGTAGCCACGACGCTTTTCATAATCCATGGAATCAAATGAGATTTTGTAGGTCAGAGGGAGAAAGAACAGAGAGAGCGAGAGCACATGATGGGCCAACATGAACACGAGAAGTGAGAAGGGGACAAGACAGGAATACGTATCTAATCTTGCTAATAGAACAAGATGAAAGAGAGGCGTCTTCAGTGTGGCAACAATTCGTTTTCCAACCATTCTCTTATGAGAATCGAAGTCTCCCTTCGCACCCTATACTCATATTTCCCAACATTTTTATCCAGTTGACACAATGACAATGTAACAATGGGAAAAAGTCGGGGCGGCATTCATTTCACAAGATTGCTATGCACCTAATGCATTTATGTGAAACGTGATATATGCGTCAAATTCAAAGCCGAGGGCAAACTAAAGCGGAAGCTATACTTACGCCAAGGAAGCCAGACATTTCTCTTTTTCTTAGTCATCATGAAAGTGAAAAAAATATTGCCTTTCTCCAGAGACTATATCCACCCATTGCCTTATTTTTCGTTTTGGTCCCTTCTCACCTCTTCAGGCAACTAAACCGAGGAAACACGATTTAAAAATTTACCTCCGTCTGAACTCATCCACGTTTACCATTGCAGTGACTGCAGCTTTCAATATTGGAAGTGAAAGGGGAAACTAGAAAAATCAAAACACGGACACAATGCTACAGCAAACAAAACAAAGTAAACCTGAATATGTTTGGAGGAAAAGCTGTATTTGAGCGAGCATAACAAATCCGGAATAATAAATGAAAAAGTACATATATCTGCTTGTAAACACGGATATATATGAATGAATGGATTGATGGAAATGGTTTTTAACAAGGTATTTCCTTTTTTACTCGGAATGGGAGAAGAAATAGTAGAATGAATGCTTTTTTGACTTCACCTACAACAATACAAATCGATTCGTAGGGCTTATTGTTCCCTTTCTTATGGATTGATAGAAATGACGATTGGCATTTCTTATACATTGTAGACAAGTAGTTTTCCTACCTTTTCCATTTCGTCTCTCTCACTTTAGGGTAAGGCGGACATTGTTAGCTCGTTTACCCCAATACTTCTCTTACAGTGCTCCCAATTTTAGATATGTATATTCAGATACATGTGTATCTACAACAAAACAAAAAATGTGAAAACAAAAAATTTGCCTCGAAAATAGATGTAGGAAGCATTTTTGTGGACCCAAAGCACTCTGTCACATCGCTCGTCAACTGACAGGTTCCACCCACAGGAATTTTTTAAATTAGGTATAGGTATTCCAGCTCGTAACAGCTCAATCACATTTAAAAAAAAACACTTCTCGGAGTGGTGTCAGTGAAAAATTTTGCTTACGATCATTCTACAAGAAATCACTTTCACTCCTGTTTATTTAGACACCGAAAATAAAAAAATGAAAGTTATCATTTGTAGCAAAGTCTATTACATTAAAAGCATTCCCATAATAAACAAGACTTTTTTAAAAATTGGTTCTAGACAAAGTAACACATATGTGTAAATATGTAAGAGTTGAATTAAACCGTTGTTTATGTTGTAGTATTACCCTTTAATAGTTGCGTACTTAATTTTAATGCTCCATTGAATTTCACACTTACTCTATGCAATTACAAGATTACTTCATTTATCCTTATTTTTTCAAAGTTAGCGAGAATACATTTTTAGTAAATACTTAATAGCAAAGGCTTAGGTATGCGTTAATGATTTTTTCCTAATCAAGTAGGTATTTTCTAGCGCCATTGGTATTAGAAATGTTGTTTACAAAGGTCGTGGAATCCTTTTTCCGGGCGTAATTTGCCACAATTCGATTGGCTGCATTTTCTCTAACGTCATCGTCTGCTTTATTAAACCATCACAGCACATTACGTTAGGTGATTGCTGCAAATGATCTGGTTCAAAATAGCCCGGCTAAAATTGACAAAGATGTCAGCAACTTGAGATCATGTTCTTGAGATTCGGAGTGCAGTGGGAGATGTGGTAAAAGCCTTTCCTAAAGAGTTAAAAGCTTCCAGAAGAAATACTTGGAGTGGGGAAAGTAGATTCACAGGTAAAAGAAGGGGAACTACGTTTGGAAAATATATTAGACTGCATGCCAATATATCATGTATCATTTTTTCAAATAAGAATACGTGCTATTTCCCTTTTCCCCATTTTTCGATTTTTCTTTTTACTTTCTCGGGAAGGCACTAAAAGCTAGTCAAAGTTGAGTAGTGGCTAAAACCAAAATCCTCACATTTATAGTTTAGTTTCTTCGGTTGGTAGTGGTATGGTGGTAGATCAATAAAAAGGAAATTGGTTCCCTTCAGTTCACATATAAGAAGAATACCAGTTGACGAGAAAAGGTGGGAAAATGAATACGTGTAAAACATCGTTGTAGCACTTTTGAATGATAGGATATTAAATGGAGTATACACAAGGCAGGATATGAAGCTGCGGAATGGGGAAAGTCTTTGAAATTATTTGAGAACGTAGGAAAATCTCAACAATCTGTGTTTTCTTGAGATTGTGCCATGTGTCAACTATGTATGTGATAACTTCGATGACTCTTTAAAAAGCGAGTACGATCAAATCGCTGAGTTGCTCCCACACAAGTTGCAGTGTAACACGAGGATATATGTATATACATAAATAGGTCTCCTAAAATAAATCCCTAATGCTATTACTACAAAAAACAATCTATTTTCCCAAGGTTTTTCTCCAAAAAAGGTTTCATTTTCTAATCATATTTTTTCTCTCCAAGTGATGAAAACTAGTTTTGAGGAAATGATCGAGATGAAAAGGACTCAATTACATTTTCCATAAAAGTAGAAAGTTGCCTATATATTTTTTGGCAAAAGCCAAAGGGTAGTACGCGTTCACCTTTTACTCGTGATTTTGATACAGCGAAGCAAAATATTGACCGAGCTGGTGATTGTGATGTGTCCCTTTACGGTTGAAATGAGAGAAATGATATAGGTTTCAAATTAGAAACTTGATACGATTACAGGAAAATCGTCATGAAAAACAAGGATTCAAACACTTGAACTTTGGAGGAAATTCACAATTTCACCGTGATCCCTAAATGTTCATAAAATCCTTCTTCCTTCTTTTATTATTTGCTTTTTTATTATTTGTGAAAGTACACGATCCAAAACTTTGATTGAATACAACATGAATTTTCCCAGTATAGAAGTCATGTCGTCTGTATATTTCTAAATTGCACTTTCCAGAAGACGACGAGTGAGGCCGCATCACTCTAGGGGACTTGGACTACCACCTCCACCACATCAATTGAAGAGGAAGAGAAGAGCGTGAGAAAAAGAGCAAGTGCAGTTTAATAGAGTACTTTCATTCCCATTTATAGAACCGTAAATCCCTTTGACTTCAATTCAATGACTTTGTGAAAGTGTCGTTCACTTCATCACACAACATCTCTTTTATTATAGCCAAAACTAACGAACCTGCTGTAGGAAATATGTACATGGCTAGATGGGAAGACAAAGAAAACAATATGGCGAAGGGACAACACATCATGCATAAAATGTTTTTGCACTTTCGGGAGAAAGTATTTTTTCCCATTATTGCTTCAATGGACCAAATGACCGTATGGAGAAATGGATATTTTTTTAGAAAGGAATCAAAATTCTATGAAATGAATCTCACTGTGAACCGAACAAACAGATTGGTTTTATAACTCACTACAAAAGTAGGGCACATTACATGCCGATTATGTTCGATTATGAACATACAAGTTTTTGTTCCGGAGCGATTGTGCATATTTTTACAACGTATTTTTTTTGCATTTTGAATTAGTTTTCTGCAACAAAGAACTCCTAAAACAGTTTTAATATCGAAGGAATTTATATTCTAATATTCGACACATATCGACTATATTTACACAAGATGATGTAAAACGCTTTCATGTCTTCTGGTTATTTCCTTTGATATGTTTATGATCAAATCTATATTTGGCTCTTGTTACCTGCTTTTGCTTAGCATTTTATGGATGCAGACGTATCCCACGACGTTTATATCAAACGTTTCAATATGAGCTCATAATAACCCTCACGATGATTGCTTTTCTGCAATTTTAATAACGTTCGTCATCGGTAATAGTATGGTAATACCTACATAATATTTGGAACTAGATCGACAAATTTCATTTGCGTGAGTGTAGCACACTACTCATCTCAAAGTGGAATATTTTCGGAGAAATTACGTAAAATTTATGCATGCGTGGCGTAATATGCCTCAAGGGGTTCATAAACGATAGTGTCAGAGAAAATGTTTACTAGAAAGTCTCTGCGGTCCACAGGAGAAGGGGAACACGGAGATCTACAATGGATATCTACAGCATTTTCAACCTTGTATTTGGCTTTTCCGTCTCAAACCGATGCCAGAAACGAGGCAAAGTTTACATCACGCCGCAATGAATTTAGTGAACTGGACAACCGTGTTTTTGTGTTTGGCCAGCTGGCCTCTCAAAAGCAGTAATTCAACATGAAAAGTCCGACAATAGCGGTAGATTTTATTGTTAAATATTTCACAGATGCTTTTGCCATACATCACACCAACTACTTTTAAGTCATTAAGGTACATGCAATCAGTCGGTTGCCGGTTGCACAATGCTGAAGTGGCGACATCATGCCCAGTTGCGGCCATAAAGTTACGAGTGCATGAAGTTCCAATACAATAAATTGCTTTTGAAATTGTACGATAACATTATGGATTTTCTCTCTTTTGTGAGCTCTCGGATTTAATATGGCTTTCAAACTTAAAAAGGTCATCAATTCAACGGTGCTCAGAGATCTTTGACCCCTATTTACCAGACCATTCCTGATATCAACTTGACCAGCTCAGTTTCTGAAACCTTTTAATTCCATAACTTTCAACGAATGTAGCAAAAAGAATATAACAATATTTTGGAAAGTTTCTCGAGTATACATTAAACATATACATACATACATACGCTAAAAAAGGATGAAGGAAGTAAAAGGGCACACAGGAACCAGAGTGAAAGTACATTGAAAAGTATTGTATTATTGTGCCTTTGGATTTGATACAAGAGAAAGCATATCTTCACTGTCCAACTGTTTTTCTCCTAGGTTGACGGCGGTTTCCTACTACGAAATGCATTTTATTTTCTGACTTGAAAAGAACAAGATTTATGCTTTTCAGCTTCACTAAATATATCCTCTTGCAGATCATAGTTTTTTGAAGAAGTAGCACACACACGAGAAAACTAGACTAGAAATGAGAATATGTTGCTGTATCATTTTTATAGATATTAGCAGCCGTGATAATGCAAAGTGAAAACCTAATGACTAAAGGGAAAGCACTCTTTAAGCTGTAAAAAGTGTGCTGGAATAAAGCGTGTTTTAAAAAACTCGCAAGTAAAAATATGTGTATCTATCTATTTATGAAGAAATAGTGATGCAAGCAATCCTTTTATATGTACTCCCAAAAGAACATGTACACAGAATTCTTACTTGCATATTTTCGTATTTGTATTACTTTATTCTGGAAGCAACGGAGCGAAAAATTTTCATTTCTTGAATGGCTTTGGTTTTGTATCCGAGCTTGACACTATCTCTTTCCCCGTAAACGAGAAAGGACAAAAATGGTAAAGGCCCCTGTGTGAAAGTTTTGTGTAATGTCAGTCTCCCCAGTGCTACTTACAAGTATGCGCGTTTGTAAGGCAAATTTCTTTTTTTTCCAGACTTTGGCATAACTCCCTTTCCTATTGCGCTAAAAGGGAAAAGGTTAACTGTTTTCACCCATTTACAATGGCGAGCCTCGGATGGAAATAACCAGACAATTTTGAGAAAACAAGAGTTTTTCAGCGTAAAGCAAAACAAATGTAGCAAGAGCCAATAGCCAATCCTGTTTGATGGTCACGATCTATTACTCTTGCTTCCATTAGTCTCTGAAAATGGAAGCATGCCGGGTGATTTGAGAATATGAATCCAGCTGCGGGATGCTCCTGAAGAGAAAGGAAAAACTGAACCAAATTCTTTTCAATAGCTTGCTCTAGAAAAGCCCAGTAAAAGAATGCCGCTATTCTTCATTCCACAGAAAAGAAAATTTATTTCAAGTGAGGCAAGTATTTACGTCGCATCAACATAAATGTATGGAGAATGTGAATGGAGAGTTTATCAAACTGTAGGCACACAAGTTTTTTCTTCAAGTTAAAGAATCTTTAAGGAATATCTTCTTTTGATGTTACTTTAATACAAACTTGGAAAGCGAAAGAGACTCTTTCCAAAGTTATTTTTTGCCTTGGATGGGCAAGCAAACGCGATTGTATATTTATGAGCGGAAGATTTGAATTTAAGAGTAGATTGAAAGTATGATTTGATTTGAAACCCGAGCAATTCTTTGAACGGACCAGAAAGCAGAGGGGAGGGAAGAAGTTCAAATCATGGCAGAGGAAATTGGTGGTGGTGGAACAAAAAGTATCAAGGCTAAAATTGAAAACTTGATATTGCTTTTGGTTTTGACTAGAAAATATAGATTGTAATATCCTGCGCAAAGAATTATCTTTGTTTATATGGATGCATATCATAATTTGATTCTCATTCGGAAGGAACCAAAGGCCATTGAAGCAGACAAATGACATTCTTTAGACTTTACAGTCACTTTAAGTGATTTTATTGTGTTTCCCGCTGGCACGCTTTTTGCACTTTTGCAGGCTGCTTTGCTAGCGAATGCATGCGATAGTACAACAATTTTCAAACTCCAATATCCAGCATGACGCAGTCGACGGAATACTGGCAGGGGCGCCTTTGAATATCTCCCGTATTTGTTTTACTCTGTTGTGCAAGATATTTCCCCTTTCACTTTTATTAACTAGGTTTAATAAAACACGGATATTTTATTTACAATTTACGCTACATTCATGCATTTCACAAAAAAGTGTCACATTTGATCATATCCTTGCTACAGAAGCTCAAAGTTGACTGTGTACCTTGTTACAGTGTGTTACTGTTTTCTTAGTTCAAATGTGTAAAGAGTAAAGTAAACGGTGAAAGTGGAGAGCAGGAGCAAGGACCAAGATTACAAAATGCACATGTGCCCTATTTCACCACAATCTCATATAGCTTGCTTGAGTAATAGGTTCACTAAGACTCTCTCATTCGTCTGCAGGAAAAAAGGTTAGCAAGTAGGTATGTCAGCACAAACGATCCTGGAGCCCTGCCTACAATTTCAAAGAAGAAGAGAGACCGGATCCAGCATCAGTCGACCCTACTCTGCGTACCTTGAGAGACCTACCTAGCATCTTTAATAAAACGGATGAGATTTTATGCAAATAAGAAAAATTACTTTTCTTGCTTTTAGGCAATTCCTTGTAAAAATAAGACATTTTCTCTCTTTCAGACTCATCATTTCATACAAGCATTCCTTGAGGTTCAGAAACAAGTTGCCTTGGATGTGAAGGCATCATCTCTTCGCCTTTCATTACTCATTAGCCGTAATGGATTTTGCCAGTCAACGTTTGTATAGAGTAAAAGATGACTAATAAAAATGAATATTACGACAAAATGGAAAGTACCGAAAGCGAGAGCGTTTCTTATTTTTTTTATCAAGGCAGAGCAGAGTCTGCTTAGTGTAGCGAGATTTAATCTCAAAGCAGATAGGTACATACATATTATTTTTGCTGGCGTGTTATATCCAAGAAAGTGCAATTTGGAACAGGATTATTGGTACTTGCAGGGTTGCAAACGCATTAATTAGATTCCACCAAACTAAATTTCTTGCACTTACAACTGAAGAACCATTATAGAAGCTTGTTATATTACAGAAGAAAACGGGCTGATTCAAGGTTATTTCTCAAGGTATTCATTTCATCCTTACGGAATAGTTTTGAACGTTTCAAAAAGCTGCAGGTAATTCCAGAGTCTAAATACATTTCTCGATTCAATATTCGAGTTCAGCAGCACTACCGAAAGTTATATAGTAAATATGTATGTGTAGTAATTTAAGAAAACAATACTAAGGTAGAGTCAAATTCCAAGACGTTTGTCTAAATATAGTATGTTCTACTGCTTAATTAAAAAATATCCAGTGCACTTGTCATTGCCACTGGCTAAACTTACGCATAAAACGATTTGAATTGCATTATCATACAATTTTACCGTACAGAAAAGATAAAAGTAGAAACCGATTACAGCGCACGGAAGAAAATGAACAAAAATAGCATCGGATGTAGAGACGTTCAAGTGGTAGGTTAATGGCGGAAAGAAGGAATCCTTCAGCATTGCATTA
>JAHZMY010002896.1:0-10860 GCA_027743915.1 Seira sanloemensis | reverse complement strand
CTTGACGATTCCCTTTTCCGTGTAGAGACGGTTTTGCTGTTGGATGAGAAGTTGGTGGTAAAGTTTTCTCCTTGAATTTGGAGCACATGACCACAGCATTGTGCGAGTCGATGCAGTTAGCCACTTCATTATAAAATTTGGAGGTTTCTTGCGGTCTGGCTTTGTAAAGATCCAACTAGGGTCTTCCTCGTGGTGACCATTTCTGTGTTCAGTTAGCAGCTCCTGCGTAGTAAAGTCAAGGTGACATTCAGCGCACCGAATTGAACCATCTGTATGGGCAAGAGCGCGGTGATGTTCCAGCTGTGACGCTTCCCGGAAATAAGCAGAGCATCCCCCTTCCGGACAATTGTGAGTTTTTCCAGCGTTAGCTGAAATGTCATGGTGTGTGCGGAAATGTTCGGCCAATATCGAGGTGCGATTAAGCCTATAAGCTATTGGCTCTGCGCAAATCGGGCAAGTGTGTTGGTTTGGGGGCAACTTCATGTGGGCCCTCAAGTGGTGTCTGGCGTACTCCATCCTGCTTCTCGAGTGGAAGCTGCAGTGTGGGCAAAAGTAGAAAACTGATTTTTCATTATCAACTGTGGCAAGCTTGGAGTGCAGCAACTCATGCAGGGAGAGGTAAAGGGCATACATCTTCGTCACCGGACAGAATGAGCACTGGAAGCGTCCATGCAATTTCGCGTGCCTCCGTAGATCTCTCTCGTTGTAGAAAACCTTTCTTCCACAGAATCGGCTATCACAAGTGTGTGGAATGCTCATGAACGAGGACTCAACTTTCACCTTGACATTGGTTTCTAGTGCGGCTTCATCCTCGTCGTCCGTTTCGGAAGCACTTTCATCGTTTTCAATCACAAAGTCCTCGTCATTCCCATCTTCCAGTTCGTTGTCACCCGCATCATCCTTGTTATCGCAGGTTTTGTGATGTTCCTCCAGTCTAAGTTTGGAGGTAAAATTCATGGAACATTTATGGCACTTGTAGCGAGCCCTGAGGGAAGGTCGACCGGAAGCGGAGAGGGACGAATCTTCATCATTATTGCCTTCTGCTGAGGTACTGCTTGTTACGGCAATGGAAGAAGCTTCAAGATGGACATTAGCTTCGGTCTCCATGGAAACAACAGGATCCTTCTTTGTCTTTGTGTGGCTTTTTGAGCTGCGATATTCCTTTGGAGGGCGTTGGGTGAGTTGGTGCCTTCTAAAGTAATAGCTGCGTACAAGAGATTTACCTCGCTTTTTGAATTCCTTCGTATTACTATGGGATTGGCTGTGATCGCCCAATTTTGAACTGAGGGCTGACTCGTCGAAGGTGGGATAAATCGGAGACAATGAGACTGCATGGGCTTCAGGTGGAGATAAAACATCATTGCTGTCATCATCGGGATCTCCACACACCACTGCCTCCAATACAGGCAATTCTGAATTTTCAATATCTTGTAGCGTGGAAACTGACAGCGCTACCGGCTTTTGATCTTCTACGGGCCTCCCAGTAACACAAACTATACCACTGCGATTTGGATCCTCAGCTTCATCCATTCCAGAATAGGGTGAGTTTCCAGAAACCGAGCAAATGTCGTCAGAGTCATTGACATCTTCAGGAGTGTCGTTGTCCGGCTGAGCTTGCCTCACGCCGCCCTCGTTAATGCACATGAATACAAAATGAGACTGAACTTGGTCCTCGATCTCCTCCTTCTGGACAACGGAGAAAGACTCCAACTCAGCTATATTTTCTGATTTTGTCAAAGGCAGCATTGATGTCGAGTTGATAATCTCCATACATGACTCAGTCTCAGGCAAGATGCACTTTTCATCATTTAACCTTTGAATGGTGTCTGCGATGTCGTTGTCAGGCGTTGTCTCCAAAGGCCTTGCAAAAATGGCGGTTGGTGAAGATACCTCCGGAATGTCGGAATTCGGAATAAAAGGACAGGCGTCGTTTTCACACGCGTCTTGATCGTCTTCTGGGCTTCCGAGTTTTAATTTCTTTATTGGGGCATTTGGAAGCGTTGCATTGTTTCTGATCACATTCCATGGATCAGAATTTTCTGGTTCGTCAGGTTCCACCGGCTGTGATTTAACCGGAAGGGTTGGAGTTACTTCGATTAACTGATCTGGCTCGTGAGCTAACTGTAACTGGTCCACATGGCAATTTGAAGACGACTCGGTAGTTCCTTCAATCAAACTTTCATCAAATTTTCGCTTTTTCTGTCTTCTCTTTGCCTTCTTCTGATCAATATTGACACTGGCATAGCCTTCGTTTCCTTCTAACAAAGCTTCATCGGTATCAAGATTACCAATGGAGGTACCAATGTCTGCTATTCCAGGCATGGGCTGAAGTTTCCGAAGAATCAGCTTGGGAAAACTGGACATTAACTTTGAGTTGCCTGGATGGTAATCACAAAAAAATTATGTCCAATAAAAATTTGATTTGATTTAAATCATAGTTTGGCGAAATACTTTCAAATCATACAATCAAATCAAATTTTTCAACACGAAAAAAAACGCTTACATCTTTTTAGCAGCTTGCCACGGAAATTTTTCACCTCCTTAATGAATTCGACCTTATCAATATCCTGGCCTTTCCTCGAACTTTCCAAACTGTCTTCAAAACTCTTCATCCTACCTTTGCTCCGCCTTGAAGCTCTGACAATGTTCATTAGCGTCGACAATCGCCATGTTAACTTCATCTTCAGAACCTGAATCTCATGGTAGTAGTCACAGAATGATTCGATCACTCCCGAACAGTCGGGGCATGGCGTAAAGATGCCTCCAAGTTTGTGGATTGGAGAAAACTAATGGATTGTCAATCTCGCATTTAACATTGTCTCTGTGTAAATGGCGATTGAGTAAACGGAAGAAATGCGTTTGTAATTCCACATCTCGTTGTTGAATGGCACGAATGTTTGGACTCCCGGTTTCCGTTTCGGAGTCTAAATCTGCGTGTTCCTTTGCCTTATCAAAGACTTTGAAGCAGAAAATGCAACAATCTGTGCTTTCTTCCATCTTTGAATTTAATGTAGTATAAAGTTCAAAATTAAAAAAATCTGCCGAGAAAGAATGACAAAATTGGTTGCGAGATAAAAGGGAATGGCTTTCAGGTGTATTTTTTGCGGAGTTGTCAAAACATGTGCCTCTGTTTGCCGTGTTTGCACACATGTGAATGCCTTCCTAGTTGCTATTGTTGCTTTTTATGTGGCATTGCCGAGTATATAGGAAAGTCGAAATGCATGTGAGAACGAGAGAATGAAGATCAAAATGTTTCTGTTACACATAAGTTGTACATAGAAAGAAAGTTGCATGGACGGCATTTGGAATTCATGTGTAAACAGAAGCACATTGTTTGTGACTTCACTTACTCAAAGCAAATGTCATCTCATCCACTGAACTGGGATTAGTTTGGAAAATTAGTAACGGTTGGTTTACAAATATTACCTCAATTTCAATTTGGGAGTATTGAATGGGACATAAAGTGTTACATCTTGCATCGTCTGCTTCAAGGCGAAAGCAGATTTCGAATCCGAGTTTAAAACCAAGAACGCAAACTAAATTGGGAATTACAGTCGCAATTCTTCCGACTCCCCAACCATGATTTACAGAAAGACAGGTGGAGATGCGACACTTTTTAGGTTCCCCCAATGCCATACTGAGAGGCATATTCTCACCATGCCCCGACTGTTCCGGAGTGATCGAATAATTCTGTAATTATTACAACGAGATCCAAAATCTGAAGTTGACCGAGCATTTCCCGACGCTCATGAGTCAAGACTAGTATCAGAGCTTCAAAGGGGAGCAAAGGCAGACTCTGAGATTAAGGTTTATTAATAGCCGAATTCTAATTGTCTCATTCTAGCTGTCAAATGGGTTTTTACTTTAACTTTCATGAAAATGTTAAGGTATATATCCATACATATGTAACTAGGAAAGCGTAAAAGGAAAAAGAACGCTGTTGCCAAATGCTGTGACGTCACACGTATCCGAAAGAGAAAAACAGGAGAAACTTCAAAATTGGTTGACGAGCGACGCCAAAAAGTCTTAAAACTGTAAATGCAACTTTACATAAAAGTACAAAACACTTTTTTGTGACACGCGTGACGTCAAGCGACCAGCTTCTCGTTTCTGAATGTTTGGTATTGATTTAAGCAGATGTTGGAAAATGTATGCATGTCAATATTTCGTTGTTATCATCATCATTATACTTTTGCAACAGCAAGAAAGTGAAAAGCTTGTTTTTGCATAGGAAGAAATCACATTTTTTGCATACCATGATTTTTTGTAGGACACATCATTTTACACATCTTCTATCAGTTTCGTTGGTGAATGCAATGCACATTTTAAAGAAGTTAATTGTATGTGCTGAGGGACGAAGGGAGACAAGTCATTTTTGCTTCCGATCCTTTTCCAGTGATACTTCTAATCATCACAAACTATAAGCAGAGAAGTTGCGTAAAGCAAATTCAAGCTCAGTCAGATATTCAAGATTTGAGAGAGAGATGATGAAGCGGCCAAGACAATATGATTCGGGAAGAGTGAACAACAGGAAGTGTTTTTGAAGATGGTCAAATTGCAATGAGAGTTTATTAGAAATTACGGGGTTTTCATGAGATGGCATCTACCCCGTTGTTCCAAAATGACCAGGATCACCTTAAAAGCCAAGTACATATTTCCTATCATTACGATTTTCAAATGGCTAAGCAAAAGTATATGTGGAACATGGCTTTTTCGTGTTACGAAATCTTAAACGTTTTTACGTTATTAGCGTTGACGCTAGAAAGTTTTTCAAAAGTTAGGAGAAGGAGTCGAATGTATTTCCATGGAAGGCGTGGAACCGAGCCGAATGCGAATAATAATCACAATTATATTATAATGAATAGAGGGAAAAGTTTTGATAAGAGGAAAAAGGCATTTGCGATAAATCACATAACGGTAGAATAGTCCGTGCCCCTCACCAACTAGGTCCATTGATGAACTTTGGTCAAGATGATGAGGGTCGTATTTGGTTCTCAAATTCCATCATCATTTCATCTTCTTCATAAATGTACATACATAACTTGATCATACGAATATGAGTAGAATCGAGTAGAATATTGTACGTAAGCATTAATTTTTGTACTCCATCCTTATTGTAAATATCACATGAATATTTTGAAATAGGTGAGTACTAAAAATAAATATTCCTTGACGTAATATTAATCGGCTTGCGTAAGTATGTAGGTTATGTAGAACAATATACCGATTCATGGTAATATAAGCAGCTTTATAAATTTTCTAAATGTTACATAGGTTGTTGTCTACCCAAACTTTCTTGATCAGATTATTGAATTTCGATGCGTGTATTTAATATTTACCATCCGAGCCTTCTATATGCTTACACCTTTTCTGTTGACAAACTTTATGTTTTACGTAATCAAACCTCACTCAAAACGCTGATATCCTATATTTAAATGGGAGTTACGTAGTTTCGCTAGTTTCAGTCAAGTTGAGTTGGATGGAATATATGTATAATCATGAAATTTCTCGAAAATCTAAATTGGTCCTGGGACTGGAATAGTAGCCGGGGACATTTATGTCCTCAACTTTATTGGTTTTGCTGTTTTGCATAATACTATGTTCATAGTACCTAAAAATAATACTAACTTAAATACAACTTTCGCTATAGCACAGAAAGCTGCAATTTTTTTTATATATTTTCAAGTTTTATTTTTATGCTTATTACGTTCTTGAAACTGTTATTTTTCGACTCAAAGTTGAGGCAGTGTAAGTATATGTAAGTGTATACCAAAATGTGAATTTGTTGTCATCAAAACAGTTCCTCACGCTAATAAACAGACAAATTAGTCGAAATATTTTTTTGAAATGCTAACCAGCGCCAGTTGAGCCCCAGTGAGGCACTTTTTCTCCTCACAGAGACACATTTAGTTCCTGTATAGTACTTTCTCTATTTTTGCCCTAAGCAAATAACATGTGCCCAACATTTTGTATGCGTCGCAAAAGTTTCACTTTTTGCCCTTGTCCTTCAATCATCATTTNTTTTTTGAAATGCTAACCAGCGCCAGTTGAGCCCCAGTGAGGCACTTTTTCTCCTCACAGAGACACATTTAGTTCCTGTATAGTACTTTCTCTATTTTTGCCCTAAGCAAATAACATGTGCCCAACATTTTGTATGCGTCGCAAAAGTTTCACTTTTTGCCCTTGTCCTTCAATCATCATTTTTAAAAAACAAGTCAAATTGCATAGGCCACACAAAGGCTCATTGTGTGAGGTAGCCGACCAGCTCCCAAATCCCCACCGTTAATTATTTCAAATTGGCCATATTACCAATACATAAAATGTTTTTTTCTACCTGCAACCTGTGCGTCCGAAAGAAAGAACCAAGTTTCATTCAAGTTTTCTTGCCATGAAAGAAAATAACTCCATTTTACTTTAGCAACAACAGCAAGTCTAATTTCTTTTATTTTTCATTTCGTGTCGGCATTGAATTTTGTAACGGAAACTTCATAACCAAGATGAGATTTCAAACTTATTTCATGACGATGGTTATGACAGCCATGTACCCCAAATTTGCACACTCCGCACTTCTCGAAGTCACCACTTCCCCCAGTCGGTCGCAGTTGTCCTTTCACCTCCACTTCATCGCAACGAAAATCCTCTCCACCCATGACAACTATCTGCTCATCCTCCACTCATTCCACACCTATGAAACACACGATTTCTTCACCTTTCCAGTGAGAAAAATCCTCTTCAATACGAATCATTCTTTCTCTTCAAATATCTCACAAGACTTCCGTTTCCGAGCTCCAACTCACATCCTCATCGGACCAATGAGCAGAACGAATTTTCTCACAATTTCTCACAGCTTCATGGGATTTGGCCGAGATCCGCATAACCTTTTCCTCACCTTAATGTTGGAAGAGGAAAATAGGGACAAGATTGAATATGAATTGCTGAGGAAATTATTATTTCTCCCCGCCTTAAAACTGATTTGCACGTGGGACCCTTCATCACAATCCGTTTGGATTGAGACATTCGACCGGAATCCACTAGTCCACGATCCCAGACTCTTCAAGAACATTCAGCATTTTACACACTCCCCTTCACCTCCACAAAAAGGTATTCCGCTTCGGAATGGGTTCGTCCTCTCCAGTAAACGCGTTTGTGTACATGCCATTCAAAGAAATGCAGCCGGAAATGTGCTCGAAAGCCCTGCTGAAGAGGTCCGTTGACGCCATGTACTGCTCGAGTGATATCATGGTAACCCTACTCATCTCCGAACTGCATAATGTCTCTTTCAAAGTGCAGCAGTATCACAAGGCAACCTTGGCGGCGCTACAGGAACCGTATTTGATGTCTTCAATATCCTACGCCAGTTATAAGAGGGAAACGATGTATTTACTTGCATTTTCTGACATTGTCTATCAGCCCCCCTTTTACTGCAAGGAAATAAAGCTGGAGTCTTCCGGGTTTCAACTGCAGATGTCGATATGGACCAAGCCTTTCACTGTTAACGTTTGGATTTGCTTGGGGGCTGTTGTGATCCTCGTCTCCCATTTTCTCCAAAGATTCGGCCAAATTCCAAATGTCATGGAAGCAACCTACGTGCACTTTGTGATTTTTGTGAGCCAGTCCATTAACTCCCAATTGAGGTCAAAGTCAAGGCTGAAGGCCTTCCTCATCTTTATTTGCCTGAATTCCTTTTTTGTATGTAACAGCTATACCAACTCCTATCACAAGTTTGGTAGTGACCCCAGACTCACCCGAGGTGTTTGGAAGTCTTGAGGAGATTTTAGAGGCGAATTATAAAATCCTCTTCCTTTCCCAATACTTTGGAGGAAGTGCTCAAGCACATCACCAGACCTTGTTTCAGGTGAAAGGGCTGAGTCGGTTTTTGAACTCGAGCTTTCTAGCGGTTGCCGACGGTTCGGTGAACACCGACTTTATGCGAAAGTACATGCTTAAAAAGTACTTTCTCCTGTTTCAATCGGATCACGCACATCTTCTCAAACTGCGCTTTGAGAAGGAGCAAAAAAGGAGAAATCGGAGGAAGGTGTTGACTCAATGTTATCTTATACCGGAAGTAGCGAATTCTAAGTCAGTGTTTTGGGTGCTGAATTTAATGAGTAACTATTGGATCGCTGAGACTATTTGTAGGATTCGGGAGAGTGGGCTCCAACGGATATTTGGAAGCTGGTCGGATTGGAGAGTGAGAGCTCATCAGAAACTACCATTGTTTGATGCGAAGGCGAGCACACCTTTGTTTCAGAATGATCAGATTACCCTGGACAAGCTATTTCCAATTATTGTGATTTGCGGGGGTGTTCACGTAATAGCTCTAATGGTATTCTTTGTTGAATGGATACGAGTGAAGGGATTTTGTGGCTGGAAAGACTCGTTAAATGCTGTGAAATTTAAAGACAAGTTACCTTCCGTTTCAAAAGTTAGGAGGAGGAGTCGCATGTACTGGATGATGAAGCGTGCGAGTGAGCCATACGTCAAGATAATGAGGAGGGGGACAAAGGTCAGTGTTCTTGGTCAGGGCGACGATGTATTTGTCATCAAAAGCCGGGAAAAGGGAGAAGCTTGTAATTGTTTGATGAAGTTTTTTGGCCTGTTGTGTAAGAAGTGTGTGAAATGACGCTCATAATTATCAGAGTAAATAAAAAATTGACAGCATTAATTTTAACTTATCAACTCTGAGCAAGACAATTTGTTGGAAATAAATAAATCAGTATTGTTGTCAAATGATTTCTGCGATGGGTTATAGCATCAATGTCAGATTTCGTTTATGTGTGTATTGCTAATTTCTTTGTTTGAATCCAATCGAAAGTTACAATTTTGAATAGCAAAGCCTTTTAGCAGAAACAAAGTAAAAAAAACTTGCTTCGCATCAAAATATTTAAATCAGATTTTTGCATTACACATCCATATCATTTTTCACATCTCAGTTTGGTTGGTGAATGAATGCAATTCACATTTCACAAAAGTAAATTCAGGACTGGACGAGGGAAGGACAGGCACATCTACATGTATTGTATTCAGCATAAAACCGAAATGCACGTGAGAATGAGAGAATGACGATCAAAGGATTTCTGTGGAAAGATGTATTGGAATTCATGTGTAAACCGAACCGCACGCTTGATATGGTCACCTTCCTGCCTCTCCAAAAGCTGAATTGTCATCGGTCCTAAAAATATTTAATAATTTACCTTAGGCTTATTTTTTTATTTCACAAGTTAAATACCAATGTATAAACAATAAATGGAAGGCGGCCCAAATTGTTGTCTTCTGCTTCAAGGTTTTAGCAAGAGCACAAGCAAGTTTAGAATCTGAGACGAGAATCTGAAGCGGAGAACAAGAACACAATAGAACACAAAGTCGGCTCGCGGAAATGCAGGACGTAAGGTATTGAAGTAGCTTAATCCAAAAATGCTGTGAAACTATATGCGGCCATGAGTATCTAAGAAGTTGGCTTTGCCTAATTTGTTATCCTTCTGAAACTGGAGGAGCATTTGAGGACCCACATGCAGGAGAAACCCTTCTTTTGTGATACCTGTGGATTGCGATATGCCCATCGGCATAACTTCAGACATCATTTGAAGAACAAACACGGGGTAACCTTGGAACCAACTGGCAAAGTGGGGAAGAAGAGAATGAGCGGCTCGAACACTGGCTAAATGCCATCAGATGTCACATTTTTAAACCTTAGTAAAGCTTCGTCTTCCGCATAGTCTGCCTCAACAAAATTATGGTTAGAAACCTTTTGTAAAATGTCAATGTTAAAGTTTCAATTTGCCAGAAAAAAATGAATTACAAAGTCCTCCAAAGCTCTTTTACTATAATAGAATTTGCGAGGAACACTGAATAAATAAAATGCTTTTATTGACCGCCATACACACACAATAAATTGCCAGTACACAATACTTTCACAATGTTTCAAAACTACAATTTACAACTCAGTCATAAGTTCTATAAACAAACGTACGAAACACCGATGAAATTTAGTCTGAAGTTCGAAAAACTGTTCGACAACGCGAATATTGTTTCACTGACTAAACCATCGTACTGACCAAAGCTTCCAGCGTTACATCGTGCTTACTCTTCGAATGGACCTCGAGATGGTACCTGGAGGTAACTTTTAAGCCGCAAAATTCGCAAGTGTGCGGTTTCCCCATCGATTTCCTTTGTCTTCCCAAGATGAATCCATACTTCCTCTGCAAATGGCGCTTGAGAAAGGAGCGACATGCAGTCTTCATACCACAGTAGTCACACGCAAATGGCTTTTCTTGGATCCACATATGTTTTTGCAGCTTCTATGACAAAAACTTCATATCAAACTACGAAAGTGCAACTCGATTTTTATACTTTCATGGTCAAGTTTTAAAAGCATACACTTGCACTTTACAAAGCAGTCGTTTCGAGCGGACTTCGCAAAAAAAGCGCCACAGCTCCTTCTGGTGACAGACCAGAATATGAATTTTCAAACATTGCTTATTTGTCGACGTATAGTCGCACTCCTCGCACGTCAGATTCAGATTGAGCCCTCCCTCGCTTAAATAGCCGTCTGTTCTTTGAAGTCAAATCCGCATTTTGTATAACTCGTTGACCTTCGACGCTTCTTCCTCCATTTCATATGGTATTTTGCGTGACAGTCGAGTTTTGCGCGACAGTTTGCTGATGAACTTCTTGTCGCATCCTTCATGGGGGTACTTCAAGGCCAGCTGCACCCGGCAGTTGGAGCTAGGTAGGTGAAGATGCCTGCCTGGCAGGCGAATATGCCTGCCACATGGCAGGCGAATATGCCTGCCGCGTCACAATGGTCGTAAATGGCACGGCAGGCGAATATGCCTGCCTGGCAGGCATATTCGCCTACAT
>JAHZMY010002895.1:0-14498 GCA_027743915.1 Seira sanloemensis | reverse complement strand
AACCGACTGACGACACAAGTGGTTGGAGCAGACCAGAGACGTGTAGAAATTGTTGTTTGTCCGGGGATCATATTTAGTCGACGCAAATCTTATAGAACCAAAAATATTGTTAATTTTATAGCTTGACATGATTTAGATGAGCGACTAAAGAAAATTGACATTCTTTTCTTACATCGAGGAACACGTCGTGAACGCATTGGCCAACATCCATGAAAGTGACGCAAGTTGGATCATTATTGCCCTTAACTTTGTCCCCATGTTCCTTAATACACTTGTCCACACCATCGATAAGAGGCTTTCGAACTTTTTCTGGCATCACTTCTTCGATATATTTCAGTGCCTTTTCATGATTGATTTTTCCTTCAGGAGTCATCTAAAATTTAGCATCAAAAAGTTTAGTGGTATCTCGTTCACGATATTTTTTTAAAAAATAGTCTTGCATCTAAAACATGAATGTATGTGTACCAAGTTCTTTTTCTCCAGCAGACAAACTCCAAAGCACTAGGTAAGAAAAGAGAATCATTGGGAACCCGGATGTACAAAATTAAAATTGGGTGGAAAAGCGTGAAGCCTAAATTATAATTACAATGGTTCATATTATGTACAAGTGTCTTACTGCCAACTTATCCGCTGGAATTTTCCAGATGCTCTTGATACCAACTTTGTCCAGGCATTCTGCAATTACGGCTTTCTGATGCTCGTCCAGCTTTACCTCTTCTCCAGCGCAGTGAGTCTCCTCTTGGCAGTAGACAGTCTTGAAAAGTTGCGCAGATCATGTTTATTTGAAAGGTATGTAAGGATAAAATTTTGTGCTTATTAAAAAAACTTTGTAAATCTTACAGAAATTCCTAGCAAAAGGATTCCTAAAAGTTGAGCATTTGCGTACTTCATTTCGGAGAAGTCGGAGAATATTTGTGTATAAAATGAATAAATTAAGAATCCAAACTTTTTTTTAAGTCGACAATACGAGGGCAAAAATATCGCACACATCTAATGAGAACTACTCTGTGATTACAAAAACGCAGGGGTATTTATAGACTTGATTTTAAAAGCTGTCCGTAGGACTACAATTTGATGATTTCCCAACAACTCGTGATTTATTGGGATGGCCATTTCAGCCCTTCCTGCGAAATTGAGGTAGCCTTGCCTTTTACTCTGTTTCTCCAGGTAGTCGGCGATTTTCATTGTGTATAAACTATTATTTTTAGAGTGGTTGGATTTTCCCTTTACTTTTATTTTTGCTCACGACATCCTGTGTCTACCCTATCATTTATGAGATACCGCTAACAAAATTATTGGAAAATAGCGAAATAAATTGCAAAATTGAATAGTTTGAGCAAGTAAATACTTTATTTAGCCAAAATCTCCTGATCTAGATGTGTGGCAACATCTACTCTGTAATTTTAGTTTTTGATTTCAATACCTCTCTTTGCAGTATGTAATCATAAATATTATAAGGACAATGAATCAAGTGATATCAGGAAATATCTGCAATGATAAGAGGAAATGACATTTACACAAAAAATAGATTTTACATGCATTTGACCGGGTGCATTTGAACAGGAAGTCCGCACAGCAAGTACGAGTCAAAGGAACTATAGAATGCATTCTAAAAGCGCTTTATGTTTAATGCATGAGTAACAGTATGATTAATTACATTTACGTATATTCATAACTTTGGTCAAAGATGTCGCTTCTACTTTCTTTGCCATATGCCAATCTATAATCTTTCAGAAAATCAAGTGAACAATCGCATAATTACAGAAAGCAGCCAGTAGGCAGTTTTTTTTAAAAATCATGCCCGCGAACGTTTTTCGCATGGTGCATTTAAAACCGATCATACGGCGATTATACGGTGACGACGCAACGCTAACGTTCTTAGCTTAGCCAACGTCGCCGTTGATTTATTTTTACGCAAGGCACCGTTAGTTGAATGCTCAAAGAATGCATGCAAATCAAAATGATGTCATAATGAAAGGATAAAGAATGAATATGACAAATATGAACTGTGCCCAAAAAATGCGTTACAAGTACAGCGGAAGGAAGTATTACAGTTTTATCGTGTGATTCTATTTAATAATTTCGTTTCTTTTGCATATTTCGTTCATCTCCATATGTGCATTGATTTAAATGTTTCGTTCGTTTGCAAGACAGGTAGGTGGTTAATTACATAAAATTCTGTGATTTTTTTAGCGGTTCCAAGTCCAGGTTCATCAGGCTGCTACTCCTCAGCTTATCGTCCACATCCGCCGCCTCCACATGGGGAAGGACAACAAGGAGACGGGCAACAGGGAGATGGCTTTGGGCAGCATCCGCCGCCGTTATCATCTTCCTCACACATGACCAACGGAATGCAGCAGACCTTTGGTGGGTTCTTCTTGACCACTGGAGGTATCTCGCACACAATGTTGACCGGTGGAAGCTGGAACACGCAACATTGACCTTGGGGCTGCTGATTTTTGGTCTTGATCACAATAGGCGGGCAGCATGCTGGAGGGCTGCAAGTAGAACAAAGGAGTCACTCTTGTTTAGAAACTTTGACAATGTGCTTTCCAAAATCAGAATCAAGGAGATAAGCACTTTTTAATAAAAGATTTCTTACCAGCATGGAGGAGGGCAGCAGGATGGAGGACAACATCCACCGCTTGGTCGACCGCAAGACATTTTAAAGTTGGAGTAGGTGGTGCGTTGATAAGNATTTCTTACCAGCATGGAGGAGGGCAGCAGGATGGAGGACAACATCCACCGCTTGGTCGACCGCAAGACATTTTAAAGTTGGAGTAGGTGGTGCGTTGATAAGCACAAAAGCAAAAATTGAATTATGAAGGAGTGGTGAGTCTGGAAAATTGGAAGTGATAAATGCTAGTAGAATGAAAATGCATTTTGCTTTCTCGTTTTCACCTCGGATTTTTATTCCCTAAAAAATAACTTGTTTGTTGGGATCAGAAACGCGTATCCATGACGTTTTTATAATTGCATTGCAACCGCTAATCAAAATTGCGTTACTTGCATATACTTAGAATCGAGAATTTTTATTACGTAAAGGGAAACAGTAATTTGCAAACACATACATAAAAGATGCTTGTTTTTTATAGGTCAAAGCATCATCAATCACTAAAATAAGTTAGCAAGTTGCGCATTTTATTTGGATTTGTCTGAAATCGTGTACTTTCCGTAGCTCTTATTTGGATCGTAGGGTTCCTGAAAAATCAGACATTGAAAATTCCATTAGAGTCATATCAGTTTTAGATTTCATTTTTATACAGTTTTTAATTCAAGTACTAATGGAACTTACCCATCGAGATGCTGGAAAAATGTGCTTATTGCGTTCATACCTATAATAATAAAATGACGGATTTTAACTATTTAGTGCACATATAACATGTTAGACAAGAATAGTTTCAGTCTCACCAATTACGAAGTAATACTTTCCCTGCGTGTGAATCTTCTTTTTCTATGCTAGCATCACTTGTCATTCGAATGTCATCTCGCGCATGGAATGCAAATAAAGGCCCACTTTTGCCTCTAGCTTTGGTGACAATGAGGTCGTAAAAAGAGTAATGATGAGGCAAAATTAAATCCTCCTTCACATACCTATGAAAATCATTAAATACATATTTATGCATTAAGTTTCGATTCCATACATAATTGCACATCATGAAAATACGAAATATTTACATGAGTTGATCCGCCGTGACAGTCCTTAATTCGCCAAATTCACTCCTCAAAGATTCCAAACAACGTTGAAGGAATTGATAAATGGAAGTTCCTAGAAACGGGAGTATAACGTATATGGGAAGCATTAGCAAACGACATAATATATTATATCGTGGTGTAGAGCCCTGCCTTGCCTGGACCATGTACCTTTAGAAACGACAAGTGTCCTGCGATGCCCCGACCCATCCCAATAACTGTACGTCACTTCCATCTCCTCGTTCTTCAGAGCTTCTTGTGCTGTCACCCATTCCTTAAAATTCAAACAATCCAGAACTATTATTTTCAAACATTACAAAAAAGCAATTAGCTTCATATCATGCAGTTACCCACTTGTCTCAACTTTTCCCTCAGTCTATTTTCTTCTTCCTCTCTTTCCCTATCAGGTAAGAAACTGGTGTCAACGTCGGGGTTCTTTCCAATCTTTTTCTTTTTAGATGGGGGAGCATCTTTGCTTTCGAATGACGTTCCAGGCTTATTTGATGATGAGGCGGAGTCGCAACTGTCATCGCTGTCTTCATCCTCACTTTTACGTTCATCCTCGTCTTCTGCTTCGTTATTGGAATAAAAATTGTCATACATCAGCGTAATTATACTCATTATTCCTGTATTCGAATCTACATTTAGTGAGACTAATTGCATTGGGCGAAGCTACCTTTAATTGGGCTTCAACGGCATCGTAATGGACTGCAAATTTATTCTCCATTTTATCAACTTTCAAATCTTCTTTAATCTTATTTTTTCGAAACTCCACTTCCTGTTGCTCCTTCTCTCTCCGCTTTTGCAACTGCATGGCTCGAGAGCCTTCACTCGCAGCTCCTTTGTATTGGGCCATTTTGAACACTAGTGCTATCAAATTAACTACTTGAATTTGGAGAACTTTAAAACAATTACAATTATTACTCCCACACAATAAACTGCACACTACACAATAAAACGGACATAAAATATGTGAGAAATTATATGTTTAATTATTGTGAACTTGATTATTGATCAAATAAAATGACATGTCAAATAATTAAATTAAAATAGGTATAGACGTGTGGAATAACTTTGCACATAAGTTAAAACATAAGATATCACAATATTCTTGCAATTAGAAAAAAGAATAACAAAAATATTGGGGCAACTTGAGAAAATATCGTCAGTATTTCCGGTTCGGTTTTGCATTTGTAGCAGATGATGCAACTACACATTTATATATCAGCACATATGTTAGTTAATAAGTTCTTGTGGCATGCTCTTATTAGGCTGTCATTTTCCAAGCCATTTTCACTCAGAAGTTTACGCAAATCAGAAACCCAGCTCCCAGATTTTCTTAAAAATTGCTAATGATATATATTCACATTAAAGTTAGCATTTACTGAGATAAAAATTAAGTGAAAGTTTGAAAATCCTTCTATCCTTGTAAAAATGTCGGCAACAACGAAGGAACCGCAGTATATCACGCTGTTACAGCAGCTGGAGATATCTTTGAAAAGAGGGTATTCGTGCTATTTTTTAAAATTAGGATTGATTTTAGATATATTTTTAATAGTGTATGGCATTGACAATATGTCTTATGTTCCTTCATCAGACGCTACCTCCGATCCCATGAGTTGGCCACGAGAACTCTGAAGTTAGCGGAAAAGTACGTTCAAACCGACTCTTGGAAAAATGCAGAGTAAGTTAGAAGCCTTGAAGCACCTTAGTTTTTAAATACACTTTGCCACTTTCATTTTCTAATTTATGTGCACTTTAGTGAAGTAATGCATTGGCTCGAGAGCACCTCTGAGCGTTTGTCAAAGGCTGCCGTGTCGGAGAGCGCCCCATCAAATATCCTCCAGAGGCTCATCAAAACGGTCCAGGAAGATTTTATGACCAGAAAGAATGTAATACAGACATCAAAGGGTTTATAATAACTGGGCTATTGAATTTTTACCATTTGAATGTTATTATGTTTTTTGGAATTTAGCAAGGAAAGTCAAGTCCCCCTACAGTTTCCAGATTGGATTCTGACGCCAAAGTAGATTACACGGAAGAGGTGCCGGATTTAAGGTCAGACATTTTGGGAGCTATTTTGGACCTGTCTTCAGAATTAGAAAATGGGCAAGTCGACTTTATTATCTATTCTTACTTCGACTTTAACCAGCTCAAAAATATATAAATAGCATATAGAATAGCTACTGACAAAATTATACTTGTGCTTTATTTCCAGAGCTGACAATATCGCTGAAGATGCAGAGAAGCACATAAATTCACAGGAAGTAATTTTGACAATTGGGAGGTCACGCACAGTGGAGGCTTTTCTCAAGAGAGCGTCCAAAACTAGAAAGTTTGAAGTGATTATCGTCAAATGTGGTCCATTTTATCAGGTTTGCATGGTATATGGGATTTTACAAAACTGCTACTTCAGCCTATCCTAAAATATATTTGAATTAAATTAGGGCAATGAATTGGCAAAAAGTTTGGCAAAGTGCAAAATTGCCACCACCATAATTGAAGACACTGCAGCTTTCAGTTTAATGTCAAGGGTCGATAAAATTGTTATTGGAACGCACACAGTTTTAGCCAACGGCGGACTGAAAGCGGTTGCAGGAAGCCATCAGATTTTACTCACTGCAAAGTACTTTAATGTTCCGGTAAATAATAACATACATCATTATATGTACATACGTTATTATACATACAATCTTAAACGATTCGCAAGTTTGAAAGTTTTTGACATGCTGAAAATATTTTTTGAATCCAGGTATTAGTTTTGGCACCACTTTACAAGCTTAGTCCGGAATATCCCATGTCGGCCGAGATGAAAATCACAAATCGATTTGTGTCCCCCGAAGAGCTCGTAGACTACAACGATCTGAACGTTATAGAAAACGTTCAAGTCTATGCACCTGTATTTGATTACGTGCCTCCAGAACTCATATCACTCTTCATTTTTAATATGTAAGTTTTATACAGAAGCTATCTACATCAACTAATATGTTAAGTAAAACTCCAAATTAACGTGACTTCCGGATTAATTTCTAACTTTCAATTGAATTATTTCAGAGGAAGTCATGCCCCGTCGTACATTTATCGCCTGCTGCACGACACATACACCCAGACTTGATACTTTTACATGTCAATGTTTTTACGAAAGAGTTAATAAAGCTTTTTTAATTGGTTGATTAATTCAATCGCGTCATATTTACTACATTTATAAATAACAGCAATAACATATTGTGTAAGCTAGAAACTACGTAATTCATGAAAACGTATTACACGTCGATGCGTTTGTAATACACCAAGATACATTTTCTAAAACAAAATCTACTAGGTATGATTTATATGTAGATAACAAATAAGTACAAAAAGTTACAGTCATTTCTAATTTTAAATAGTAACGTAAAACAGGATATTATCAGCCAATTTATCTAGTTCGATTTCATTGTTATAGGCCTGCGTGAGTCCATAAAAGCGCTTGCCACCATCGTCCGACAATCGATAGTAAATGATCCCATGGTCTTCACAAGTTGCAAGAAACTGCTTAACAGTATCCACTGTGATAAGCTCTCCTAAAAAAAATAATTACTTTTAGTTTGTTAAATCTGTTTACTTAAAACAAAATCGACTTACGATAGTTTCGAAAATCAGCCTCTTCCTGTTTCAACAATTCCTCAAACAGGTGGTTCTTAACTTTGACCTGTTCCATTTCTTTAACTGGTAGAAGAATTCGTAAAGGTTTCACAAGAAATGAAAAAATTTCCAGGTACGGGAGCACCAAACTGCGGCTAAAGTTCATTCGCTTGAAATTTTCGAACGTTGTGATGATTTTTACTGCTTCAGGGGTAAAGGCAAAGGTCTGATCTGAAATGTCGTCCTTTTTTTCGTCGACCGCTGTTGAGGGGTACATGTCGTCGTCCGACTCTTCATCTTCTTCCCAGCAATATGCTTTCGGATCTCGCTGGGGAACATTAAAAATTGACGAATGTATTGATTTTATTTTCACGAATAAAAGTAAGGAAGTTTTCAGAAACTTTTACCATCTTTAGGGATAAAAGACCAATTTCGCTCAGCCTTTGAACTTCTGTCCTTATTGCAGTTTCTGAAGTGAGACACGGAGCATTCAGCAAGAAACTGCCGATAAAGACTTCGTAAACTTTTTTACAATGTTGGACCAAATCGGCGTCCTTAATTTCAAGCATAACATCTAAACCTTGGAGGGTTGTCAGTTGAAGTCCACTTATTGCAAATATTCCTGCCGCTAAAATATGAAAGCTTACAATTAAATGGCTCGTTTATACAAGTTAAGCTCCATACACAACTCACAGATTATAGCTTCCATCATGAATTCAGGCAAAATGTAGTTTGCGTAGTACTCCAGTCTGATTAAATTTTCGCGTTCCGTCTTTGGAGTAATTTTGAACATTTTCATTTCGTCATTCCAATCAACAGTCAATTCATTTTGTAAAAGCTCCACCTAAAAATTAACGTTAATCGCGTTAAGGTTAGTTTGAAAAACTTGAAAAAACAATTCTCAAGTTGAAAACTTCAACTGACTCCGCGAAAAATAATCGTTTCCGGGTCACAGTTCCGAACATAAAATCCAAAGTCCTTATTTAGTGACTTGATGGTTGTAACGAGCCAGTTCATCTCAGGGACGAGTTGGTTAAAGTAGGCCCCGTGTTTGAACTTTTTCATCATGAGGAAAGCAAGCAGGTGCGTGGGCATTATACTTTCGCACTTTCCGGCATCTAAATACAAAAAATATTCCTCTTCCATCACTCAATCAGGACTTAAGCGCATCGATGTTAAACTACAAATACAAGATTCTGACAAACTATAGATCAACAAAGCCAATTTACCATAAAGCAAGTGATGACTCATGACATCCAGAACAACAGAATCTTCATTTCGATCGTTTTCGAGGTAAAGAGGGGATGTGGCACCGTACAGGGGAGAAATGGAATTTATTGATTCGTTCGAACTCCATCTCAACAAGGAACAGTCACGTATTTTTACGTAGCTGTCCCCGCCCCCGTTCAAGGTTTTGCGTACCTTTGCACCTTTCCTCAATGCCGCATTAAGTTCCTGAATTACGGTAAAGTCATGTTTAATGCTTATACTAAAAGATGTATTGGCCTGTGCACGACGATGAATAACTCACCCGAAAACAAATTGGTTGCGAAAAGTCAACTCGAACCTTTCCTTTTGGTTTGGCTGGCTTCAAGAAATACAAAAGAATTTCAAGGAATACACTCGCCAAGCTACTAGCTTTGCGGGTATGCTGAGACAGGGAGTCGTTGGCGATGTCATTAGCTTCTGGGAGTGATTCATAACTTACAGAAAATGGCAAAAAGTAAGCGTCTTCGATTTTGTTATTATTGTATTCATCGAGGATGACACGTAGGAACTCGGCTGTAAATTGAACATTATTTTATTGACTTTTTTCAAATTCTATAAAATGCAATATTCAAGATTTGTTTAAATATTACACATCATTTCGACTTACATCCATAAATTTCTGGTGATGGGTGCCCAGTTCGTGACCTTCTCGCTTCTAAATTAAGCAAGATGCCGATATTGCTTCGCAATAGTCCTCTGAGATACGCGGCCAACGCAGAGCTGTACTTGAGGTCTTCCTCCGAGCTGGATGAGTAAAACTTTCTTGGAGCTCCAATCCCACCAAAATACTTTGCCAGCATTGGACTATATGTGCAAAGAATATCAGTAATTATTATTAATCATTATACAATATTTAACGTAATTACTTTGACTGGAAATATGGGTTGATAGGACGCAAAATTACTAAACGATTAGTTTCGACTTGTTTTCTTATGATTACCAGGAACACGTCTTAATTAGCGAGTGTTCACGAATACTCTAATCCAACCGTCTCTGAAAAGTATTTTTGAAAGTAATCGCTTAATCATTTTGGGTTGCACACGTCACCTGTCATTGTAGTTTGGAATGAAGAGCGGCGTCTGAAGACCATGACTAGCCATTATCCAAATGAGAAGAGTTTTATCTAGGGATGAACGGAAGGTTGGGACGTACACCACCGGAAGGTTCTTTGATTGCAAATCCTTCAGCATTTCCAGATGACCTTCGTGAACCAAAACTTCTTCAAAGAAGCAGGCTAGATACTTTTTTGTCAGCCATTTGGAGAACGAAATAAATGCCCTTTGCAGTTGTTTTCCAATTCCAATTGTTGAGACGTGAAGCTGCGAGAGGACATCTAATACGCCCTTCTTGATACTGTCTAAAGAGCTTGGATCTTCGAGGTTTTGTGGAAGATAAAGCTGCAAATTGGAATGTAGATAGATTTAATTGCTAAATTAAATACATTGTTTCAACCAGCGAGTTTAACGTTAACATATGTTACGAGAAAACTTTACCGATAGCAGTTCCTTGTCCTTCTCCAAGTCTTTCCATGCCGGCAGCTTGTGACTAAAAGGTTCGCCATAATGGGGTCCAGACTGAGTCAGACAGTCAATCAATGACAAATGCTTGATCTCCTCGAAAATCATCAGCTGGTTCAGAATGGAGTAGTTAAAATAGTAAAATGTTAATCATCAAAACGTTTTAATGATTAGGGATACATAATTGACCGCTTGACAAATACATCAGTAGAAATACCTCTGAATTGGTTAAACAATGTTTGCAGCATCTTGGAATGAGCCTGGTCTCCGTCGTATCTGGCTCATGTGTCTCGCGTATTTTAAAACTCCAAAGATTATCCAGAAGTTCCTCCTTCTGAAAATTTCACGATAACGATGATAGGTCGATTGTGTGACACGTGTTGCATAAAAATATATCAAAACATACTGTTTACATACCGCCCGGCGCATGTCAGAGATTTGCTGCTTCTGTCTGTTGGATTGTCCCCTTCCATAACGTGGCTCGAAAATACTCTTTGGCACCTGAATTTCAACGTCCATTTGACTTACTGGACTCTGCTCATCCACCACTTAAAAACTTGTCTTGGTTCCGTTGACAAAACGGGTGAAAAGATCAATAAGCTTAGATTGTTAGTCCTTTTTTATAATGAATGACTAAATTCCAATGATGAGAACAATTATTACAAAAATTAAAAAAAAGATACAAGTCTGTTGTCTCTTCCTTTTGACTCCGACTGACTCCAACCGCAGACTGTCACAGGAAGGAACAACAAAAAGCCGAAAAAGCTTTTTAGTGCATGAATGGTATATGGCTGTGCCTTAATGGCATGGCACAACAGCTTAGCAGCAACAGCGAATTGAAAGATCGGACGTGGACAACAAAGTCTCTCTCAAAATGGCTTTTTTACTCCTACCAAAAATCGTTAAAAGCATAAATGAATGCCAATAATGCCCAAAACTGAAAAGAATGTTCGATAATGTATGCAAAACAGTGATGTGCTAATAACATGCAAATCTGACTTTTAATATTATGGAAAACAAAGTAAAAATCTTTAAATTCATCAAACGCAGTTATACTTATACTCGGCATGGCTTTCCGTTTTCAGTACTTCACCTGGCTGGATCTTGATGGCCATTTATTGCGGTGGAGGACATGCAGTCCTTCACCCCAGGACCAGATTTTAGAATAAAGGATAGAAACGGAAGGTATTATTATGAACAGTTTGACGGCAAAAAATTGTTGCAATTTCTGGGAGATATTTTAAATTGACCGATTTTAGTAGGGTGCATTTTTCTTTCATCACTGGCTATATGTCTTAGACTGCCATTTGCATATTATTCTAGTGTATCCAAAAATGATGATGATTGACAACATCGAATCAAGTTAATGTTTTAAAGAAAAAAAAGTTTTTGATTCAGACTTGCTTTATATTTCGCAGGTTTTATTCATTTTATTCAAATATACATATGGACTTACGCGTAAAAGTATGACTGAAAAATTCTGCACAAATCCTCTGACAAAAGTTTATCTTCTTAATTATAAGACTTGCCAAGCTGCTAGTCTAGCCAAGACTTTCTAGGCTTGCAGTTAAATTCTATGTTAAGGCAGAGGCTGTCGCAATAAATGCTATATTGTCATTGATAAAGAAGAATACAGTCCTGCAAAAGAATATATGTAACTTGACTTATTTTGAGAGACATAGTAATTAACCTAGACTGTAACTGGAAAAGGACAGAAATGAAGACTTGGAACAAATGCAAAATCTGTTTCATTTCGCCAACTGTTGCACATACATAATATATATATGGTATTATTATTATTAGAATGAATACAATGTCTAAGGCCGATTTCCTCCGAAATTGTCAAACGATTGTATTGAAGTATTACACAATATAGAATAGCACTTTCGGTGCATTTTATATATGTATCGCTAGTATTGATTTATAATTTGAGTTAAGGCGAATTCAGGCGATGAATGTCTAGTTGTATTCATTTTATTTGGGCGTTGTAACGTCCATTGCCTCGGAATCCAACGGTCTTAACTGACTAAAATGCCCTGGCAGTTGTGGTGAATTGAACGAGGCGCGGAAGATGTTTCCTGAATGCTTGCGGGGCGACCTAGCTGCGCGAACTACATGTGGTTTGAAGCTTCCTTGTAGAATTGAAGGATTGACGTAGCTAAAGCCTTGGAAGATTAAGTTTGCACTTTCGCTTAGCTTTGAATCGTCTGGGGAATCGACTGGAGGCTGCTTGGTAAAGCGGGAATCAAACAATGACACATCATCGTCACCAGCCTGAAAAGAGTTTGAAAAGTGTCTTTGTAAATTCTGAAGTTCAGGCATAAAATATTTGAAACAGCGTTTAGTTTTACTAATGAAGGTTTGAAAGGGGGTTCCAATCTTCGGGCGTTAGCGTCTTCCCAACTGACACCTTTGAAGAACGGGTGAGATTTGATGGCTAAGGCATCCTGGGTGCCATAACCCAGTCTTTGATTAGCTTGGCGCTAAAATAGTTACAACAAATATAATAGTTAGTGTAGCTAAATAGACATACTTTTATTTATTTATTTATTACGCAGCAAAAGCAACACTGTTTACCTTCAGCAGTTTACGGATGAGATCCGTAGCATCCGGAGTAAGGTAAGGTGGCAAGTTCAGCTTCCCCTTCAATATTTTTTGAATTGTCTTTTCCCTATTGCTGGCAGTGAACGGAGGCTACATCAAAATATCAGATTCAGAGTAAACTTTACATTTTTATTAGACAATGTCATATTGGAGAAAAAGACTCTTACAGCTCCGACAAGCATATCGTGCATAAGTGCGCCAAGGGACCACCAGTCCACAGCCTTTCCATGACCGCACCGAAGCAAAATTTCGGGAGCCATATATTCTATTGTCCCTGTAATGTAATTAGAAATAGAAAGATGTGAGACACTATAGACCAAACAATTAAAATACTTGCACCTTTGCTGTGAATGTGACATGAACTCACCACAAAAAGTGTGCGTGACACCTTCCTCTCCTATTTCTTCTTTGCACAGTCCAAAATCCGTCAGCTTAACGTGCCCATGGCCATCAAGTAGAATGTTCTCAGGTTTCAAATCCCTGTAAATTATTCCTTGCTTGTGAAGATGCTCCAGTGCAAGAGAAATCTCGGACAAATAGAAACTGTCAGAGAAATAAAAACGACTTGTTTAAATATATCCAAAATCAACTCCTGTGTACAATGAATTGCATTATTAATACCTGGCGGTATCCTCCAGGAAGACGCCTTCGCGTTCTAAATGCATGAACAATTCGCCCCCGCTCAAGTATTCCATAATCAAATACAGTTTTCCTCCGGTTTGAAATGCATATTTTAGGTCAACAATGAATGGATGCTGGAATTTGAAAAAGTTAATTCTCAACTACAATACTCACATCAATATAAGGCTATAAAACTAGGTGTCGGAATTAGACAAAAACCTTGACTGCTTCCAAAATGTTTCTTTCCGCTTTGGTATGCGCCGTGTCTTTTTGGTTCCTCACAATTTTCGCCTTCTTCAGTACTTTCATGGCGAAAATTTTTCCATTGTCTTTTCCTATACATTTTCTGACTTGGAAGACAGTTCCATATCCTCCTTTTCCAAGCACTTTAAGTAGCTGGAAATCTTGAGGACCTGCCTTTTGATGTTGTCCTAAAGAATGCTCTGATATATGGTACTCTTCAGTGTCTTCGGAACTATATTTCAATTGCCAACAAGTTAATCATTCAGTCATTGCATTATTAATTTAAGCATAAAAAGTGGCCATTTTACTTCATTAATTCCTGAGTATCTCTCCCATCACAAACATCATGGACAATCTGATAATTCATTCAAAAAATCGTATAAATTCAAATATTTTATAATTTGATTAAATATCCAAGCCCAGCTATTAAAAGATTCCATGATTTTGTATAAGTTCAAACTATCCGCATCTGTAATAACACCATCATCTTGCAAAATAGGCATTTAAAGGCAATAAAATTGTCTCCAAATGCCTCGATCTATTGCTTGTCCTTGAAAGTTCACGAAAAACAGATGTAGATAACCCAAACCAATCATGTAGGATATTATTACATATCAAATGATAAAAATCATATATAACATGATCATCATCTGCTGACTGTACTTTACCTCATCCAATTCTATGGAATCATCATCTGATTGTTCCAAATGAGCAACGTCTGAGGGCTCCACGTCTTGGAGCTCCAAATCAAACACACCTCCAAGATTGCTGTTATTCATTTCTCAAGCGGATATCACAAAAAATGGAACATTTAAATTAGATGACTTGGAAAACCGAATTTATTTCACTTTTATTTTATTTTATTTGAGCTTATATTTACACATTATACACACGTGTTTTCACGTGCACTGACCACAAAAACAAACTGAA
>JAHZMY010002894.1:0-17194 GCA_027743915.1 Seira sanloemensis | reverse complement strand
ACGTGATGGTGAGCTGGTGGAGATGACGATGACGAGGGGCGGCTGATAAGGCCGTTGCTGCTGCTCTTGTACTGCTGCTGGTGGAGGGGTCTGCAAAAAAAAGCGAATTTATTAGTTATATTTTGGTACTACGGTACTATTAGAGTTGTTTTGGGGCGACTTGAGACATGCTCATTTTTCCATTGAAACAAACAAAAAAATGTATAAAAAATACTAAAATCTCACCTCCTGTGCATCCTGAGCCCATCCCCAGAAGAGCTATTCCCGCCACCCCCAATCTCGACCTTGACGCGGTTGAGCAGACTCAGCGGCACATCCTCGTCCTCCTCAATCTCGTCGCACATGTCCTCATCCTCCTCAATCATCCTCCCCGCACCACCACCACCAACAACAACATCCTCACAGTCATCCTCGCTGCTGTTGTACTTGACCTTGACGGGAGCGTGCGCCTTCCTCTTCCTCGACCCGGAGCAGTTGTTGTTGAACAGCCTGGACACGGCCCCGACCTCCTTCAGCCCCCTGAACAGCCCACTGTTCTGGTAAACCTCGTCGTACATCTCCTTGCCCTTATCGCCCCCGTTATTATTATGCGGAGGACTCATGCTGTTGCTGCTCGAGCAGCTCGACACCCTCGAGTTTGGGGGCGAAGGGAGCCTCTCGTTGATCATCTTGTTCTGGAGCATGAGGTTCTGCACGAGGTAGTGGGGAAACGGGGGCGGAGGCGTGTTTGTCGGCGAGTACACGCTGCTCTTGTTGCTGCTCGGGCTGTCGAGGGAGGTCGGGATCATTTGCATGTTGCGGTGAAGCTGGTTCGCGATGCTCGTCAGCGACGGCTTCTGCTTCTTCCCGATAATGTTCTCCTCGTACCCGTGCTTATTCTTCTTCTGGAGCTCGAGCTCCTGATCGTCGTCGTCGTCCCCGCCGCTGTTGCTGCTCTTGTTGCTGAGCAGGTCCTCGAGGTTGACCCCGCCCGAAGAGCCGAGCCCGTGCGGGCCGAGGAACAGCCCGCCGTTCCCGCTCATCCTCGTTGTTGGGAGCACTGGAGGGCTCTGCGCCGATATCTGAGTCAGTGGGGGCATCGCTGGCGTCGATTTCTGCTGGGGTTGAGGAGGGGAGGTTCTCGGCGCTGGGGGAGGTGGCGAGGGAGTCGCTGCCCTCAAATGCCTGCTCTGGTGATGGTTAAGATTATGATGATGATGAAGACTCGAGGCTCTACTCCCATGGTGACCCCCACTATTACCACCACCACTACCATTCCCCTTGGTACTGAGATCCATGACTCCAGAAGAGTCGTTAAACTCTGCCAACCTGCTGACATGCGCCGAGTTGTTACTCCCCGACCCCTGCTGCTGCTGTCCTTTGAAGAGCAGGTTGGCCGCTGCAGCGGCAGCCGCAGCGTGGTGGTGTAGCAGCGAAAGGTTCAGCGCGGGCCCACTCCCCCCCTGCCCGAGGTGGTGGTGGTGGTTAATCTGCATCCCGTGAAGCTGGTGGTGGTGGCTGAGCTGGGACATGTAGCTGTTACTCGCACTACCCTGAGACTTGAAGTTTGGCTGGATTATCATTTTCTGGGATGCTGTCTGCTGCTGCTGTTTTGGCATTATTACACGACGGACGCAAACATTTGGGTGAATGTGGGACTCTTTTTTTATTTTTTAGCAACGTATAATATACTTGCGCCAGCAAACCGGTTCACAACAACAGACTGATTATTAAAAAGAGTTTTTTTTAATGCATCCGGTTTCCAGTTTTTTTTTTATCTGGATCAGTAGTTTATATACGTACGCGTCAGTTGCTGAATTGTGTGGGAAAATGCGACAATGTGACGACCATCACACTCTGTTCTCATCTAGTAATCCACGAAAATATACACACACAACGTTCACTCGGAGACACTTTATTATTTTTGAGCAAAAAATTAAGTAATACGGTTTGAAGATCATTAGTTTTGTTGAGCGAAAATATATAAATAAAAAAAACTCTTGAAAAAACATAAGCTCGTGTAGTACTGTTGCTGGTAACGTGTGTCCACCCAGTCTTTTTTTTAACAAGTATTGTGTGGGAAAATGCGACAATGTGACGACCATCACACTCTGTTCTCATCTAGTAATCCACGAAAATATACACACACAACGTTCACTCGGAGACACTTTTATTTTTGAGCAAAAATTAAGTAATACGGTTTGAAGATCATTAGTTTTGTTGAGCAAAATTATATAAATAAAAAACTCTTGAAAAAACATAAGCTCGTGTAGTACTGTTGCTGGTAACGTGTGTCCACCCAGTCTTTTTTTTAACAAGTTACCCCAAAATAATATCTCTCAAAAGCCCATGTTTCTCACATCCACAACACACACACAATAGAAACAGAGTCAGAGTCAGTCAGAGACAAAGGATATATGCCCGACTCACTCACACACACAGAACCTTAAAGTAGACACATAATAATAATGTGGATATATATGCTCTCTGCTCGAGTCTCTAGCTGCAACTGAGTGGGGGGATCCACTTCTCTCCTCTTCTTTCTTCTCCTTCTCCTTCTTCCACACTCTGACTCTGACTTGGTCCCAAGTTTAACACAAGGCTAACTAACAGCCACGTAACATGTTGACTCTGATATGTACACGCATACACAGGCAGCTCTCAATATCATCATCGTGACCAGGAGAACAAGAAACAACTTCCCAACATGTCCAAATGGCTCATTCTCTCTGATATTGTTTAAACTTGGTATTAAACAAAAAAAATGCGTCGTTTTATGCCTTTTTGCCTTTTTTCTAACTTTGATGGATATGTGTACAAGACCTTTTTTCACTGTCTTTTTCTGGTCATGACGATGATGATGCTGATGCTGGAATAATATGCATGTATCGTGTACACGCCGACAGTCGAGGCTAAGAAGAAATGGATTATTATTTGAGCATTTGCGTTTCTCTTGATGTGTGTGAAAATGTCGCATGTCACTTTTTTTCTTGTGTGACAAAAAAATAAAGACCTGTTGTTGAAGCAGCAGCATGATGAAATGCAGAGGAGAGTTTCCTGGAAGACTGGAGCTGGTGGGGGCTCAGCGTGGGCTCTACATTTTTAAGCAGCAAACAGCAAACTTTATTGTCGGTTCAACTTGTAAATTGTATTCCCTTTTCTTGTTGAATAGTCGAGATACATAATTATTTGGAAACGTGAACGATGTTAAAAAAAACTCATTATTATTGTCCAGTAAAACGGCTATATGATATGATATTGGCGCAATACCATCATTAATATGGGATAAATGTGCAACAATCTGTAGAAAAAAATATGAAACGAGGAATTACGCAATTTGCGAATCCCAATTGATATTACCCAATGACAAAAAGAAATGGGAATTGTATAACCTCTAAAAAATATATAACTCTCTCTCTGGATCACTTTTTTTTCTTGTGGGAATTTTTTATATACATATTGATAATCATGATGGTGGTTGATGGTTGGTGGTTGGTTGTGATCTGGAAATTTTTTTAAAGAAGCAAGTGTATGGCACACTAGTTGCGAATGCCGAAACCTTGGACGATGGCGATGAGGAAAAAAAAGTTTGTGAAGATTTTCTCAAGCGATTAGGGTGAATTGGCAAAGGCAGTCAAAAGGCTAATTGACTTTTTCTATCTGAACTCTCTTTTGAGGGTAGCTAGCATATGCGCCCGTGACAATGAGAATACAGAAATAATACTTGATTTGCTGTGAGAAATTGTTTTTATTTTTCTTGTAAACTCCAACATATCGATTATGTAAAAAAAAGGTCAATTTATATATATTTTCAAGGAAATCAAGGCGCTTATCAGTGGCAGTACGTGTGTGTGTGCTCTAGTCCATATGACAAGTGTCCTCACACCGCTCCCAGTCCTTATGGCAAGGGGTGTACTCCTCGTCGTCCGCTGGCATTCGCTGGGCCACTGTCAAGATTTTTTTCAAAAAATATACACATTTTATTATTAGCTCGGTGATTGGAGAGGGAAGGATATGATGTGGTGGAGGTTGCACAAGAGGTTCCCGTGACCTCCCTGCTTGTACTTGTATGCGTTTTAAAGTGGCTATTTGTGTTTCGTAGCTTGTACGCAATTTGTTATTTAATTTTTAATAAAAAAGAAGAGTCAAGACTGACCAGCGTTAACGCACGAGACGTACTCCGAGTTGCACCACCGGACGCAGCTCATAATGTCGCTGGAGCAGAGGCCGACGAGCGCCAATACCTGGATCAGCAGGATCAGGAACAGGCTCGGGCGGCAGCCTGACATGGCTCTTTTTTTCAAACTAAAATTAACTTCTTGAAAATTATATATGTCTTGAGGGAAGTGGAGAAAAGAAAAAGAGTTGAGAGCAGCCCGGACGAGCGACCAAGAGTGATGGAGCGAGAGAACGAGACTGATAAAGAGTAATCAGTCATGTAATAAAAAATAAATGAAACGAGATCACAAGAAACGTCTCTTATTTGAACAGGACATGAATGAATGGAGGAAATTGACTTTTTTTTATGATATATGAGGCATTTGTAATAAAAAATGTATGTATTCTTATAAATACGAGTTCCAGAAAAAGACAAACGTACAATCGAGGTCGTGTTAGTAGGTCATGATGATGACAATATTTCTTGTAATTATAAAAGATGCAGCATTATTATAAACGTCCAAAAGATGAAATAATTGGCGAGAGCTTTTGAGAGACGGGTCTGGCATCTGGTGGACGGGAATGGTGTTTTTTGGGAGATGAAACAAGTTTGAGATTAGATTTGGACGCGGACTCGTCTTTGTTTCCTTTTTTTGAGAAGCGAGTTTAGGGTTCGGAGGGTAGGTGGGGCTGTGTGGGTCGAAAATGACAATCGACTGACAAGTCTATTGTGCACAACAATTATGACATTTCAAACGTCGCATTTAAAGTTTATGTAATGTTGTATGAAAATAAAAACGTTTACCTGATTTTATTATCAAACTGAGCCACTTTTAAAATGGCGAAAGTTCTAAACCTTCGGAATCGATAATTGATGAGGGGTTCTTGGAAGGCTGTTGATATGGAAACTGAACAATGGGCATTTGTCGCGTAGAAACTCATTTCCTAGAAATGTAATTCAATAAGTTCAAGAAAACTCTAGACTAAAACTTCAAGAAATTTTCCAATGGTGACAAAGTTTCCATGGAGACTCTTTATATTTACGCTCGTCCAACCGGTGATTTACCCTCGTACATGCCAAATGTCCCTATCTATGCATGTCTTTTACATTTAAATTCCAAAGCGACCTTTTTACATGCACGATCCTGGTATTTGACAGACAGTCGAATTCTTAATATGTACGTATCTCAACTAAAATGTGTAAAGTTGTTCAAATATACGAGTCTGCAAATCCAACGGTAAAAAGAATTAGCCTTAACGAGCAGGGTCAGGGAAAGATGTTGATATGGAAACTGATCTCTACGATAATTTTTGGACTCGCGAAGTACTCTAATCAAATGTAATGTTTTATGAAAATAAAAAATGTTCAGAATTGATAATTGATGAGGGGATCTTGGAAGGCTGTTGATATGGAAACTGAATTTAAATTCAACGCGACCTTTTTACATGCACGATTCTGGTATTTGACAGTCGAATTCCTAATATGTACGTATCTCAACTAAAATGTGTAAAGTTGTTTGAAAATGCGGGTCTGCAAATCCACGGTATGTACCAAGGATTGGCCTTTACGAGCAGGGTCATGGTAAGATGTTGATATGGAAACTGATCTGCATGATAATTTTTGGGCTCGCTAAGCACTCAAATTAAATGGTTGCGACAGCTCAACATCTAATTTCTACATGCGACTCGTCGACGTTCCCCGCAGTTGCCATCACTAATTGCAGCTGTACGAATTGTTTCTCCAAATAAATAACCTCCATCAAGAATCCAAATTCCGTAAATAATAAAACGCATCTGTATATTTCTTTATTAAACCCGAGAAATTTAAAAAATAATCAGTTCCTCTTGTTGCCAGCAACCTTAACCCTGACCATACAAACGCCATTGTTCCTCCTCTTCCCACAGTCATCCTCCTCCTTCTTGACAGCGCTACTGCAGACGACAACCATCATGCTGTTGTCACACATTTTGTTGAACACCTTATGCACCCGCTTATCCAGCTTGTTGGCCTCTTGACCCAGCCCGTAGTTGCCATTAATCCTGTAGTGCGCAATGCTCATGTAGTTGTCAAAGAGGCTGGCAGACAGCAGTTTGATTGTGGACCGGTTCGACGGCGACTCGGCGACGTGGATCTTTGAGCGCTCCGCGGACGGCGGCTTGTTGTTCGACTTGTGGTAGAGGAGTGGGAGGGAGAGCTTTGGCTGTGTGGCTGTTGATGAGGAGGTGGAGGTGGAAGACGCGTCGTCTTCAGAGTCAGAGTCCTGGGCGCTCGCTGGACGCGTGTGTTGGATGACCAGCACTGGAATTAGTTTTAGAGATTGAGATTTGTTTAGGGGTTTTCGGTCGACATGAAAGGATTGGGTTCGGTTGCCATTGACACCAAAGGCGGTTGCCATGGAGAGGATTTACCTCAAATCAAATTTTCAAGATTTTTTTTTGGAAAATTACATGGATGCCTTTGACAAGAAAAATCATAGTTCATCATTTAATTATTTAATGACAACCACAACGACCACTCACCATTCTTATCGAGCGTATTCCGTTTCTCTTTAAAGTAATTGTCGAGCGTCTTGGCCACAGGCTCGTTCACCTTCAGACTCGGGTTCTTGACGGCGTTTCCAAACGACATGTCTAATACATGTTTAAAAATAACATTCACTTTCAGAAACACCTCCAACGAATAAACCCAAAAAAAAATTATCTCTCACCATTGGCAAGTTTAGCTTTAACAAGCTTCATGGCGGCCGCAGCGTCCTCGACGGGGCAGTGCCCCTCCTTCCCCCCGCCATCCCTCTTGGGCGTCTGTATCTCCTCGTCGAGGAGGTTCAGCGCGAGGTCCCTCAGCTTTGACTTTCGACCCTCGATGCCCGTCAGGTTGAAGCACACGGACGTGTCAATGACGTACGGGTGGATCATCTAGATGAGACAGACATAACCCAGTTACTAAATTGAATATCTTTAAAATTACAAGTACCTCCAATGAAGCACCTTACCCTGAGACTCTTGAGATCGCAGTTGAGGCTCTGCCCGACGAGGATGCAGTCGGGCCTGGACCTGACGAGCTCCTTAACCTTCTCCTGCACATCCTTGAGCCTGACCTCAACCCCTTCGAGCATCTCCCTCGTGATCCCGCTCCACCTGGTCCTGTAGTCGAGCACCTTCCCTCTCGGCCTCACCAGGCTCTCGTACACAGTCTCGAGCTCCTCATCGACTATAGCTATTTTACATAGGGCGTTCGCGTCCCCAACCGCACCGACCATCTCGCAGTCGACGGCGTACATTGGAGACTCGTCGCTGAGCTGCTCGTACTCGTTGCACGTCTGGATGAACTTGACGTTCGGCTCCCGGGTCATTGGGTCGCTAGGGATGGGGAGCGGGTAGCCCTCCTGGATCAGCTGGGGCAGCGTCAGCACCAGGCTCGTCCTCGGGAACTTGTCCTTAACCTCTCTGGGCTCTTCTTTCGTGACGGTCTTGGGAACGATTGGAAACACGCTCGCGAGCTGACTTAAATGGTGCTGGTGGTGGTGGGCGGCGCTGCTCGAATCCCCATCCCCATCCCCCTCAACCTCAAACAGTCCCCACCTGGCGACCTCTCTCTGGAGACTCCCCCCGTACCACTGGGGATCGAGCACCTCGACGATGCACCGGTTGCAGGTACTGTCTCCCCCAAACACACCCATCGTCCTGGGGAACAGCTCCTCGTTGTCCACAAACTCGTTGAGGCCGAGGCCCTCGACCATTATCACGACCAGCTGGGAGAGTCTGTTTGGCTTCTGGAGCGAGCACCAGCGGGAGGGAGGGGGGATCAACGCGTTCCCTCCGTACGCGTACGTGATGAGGTGCTGGATGTCCGGGAGGTAGACTGGGGAGCGGGTCGCATACTCTGTTTGGAATACCGACGCGGAGCGCGTCGTCAGGATGAAGCGGGGCAGTTGCTGGTGGATTGGATTTATATTATGTTAACTATTTGAGACATTTTTAAAAAATTAATTAAATATATAAACTCACAGTGAGCATCTTTTTCCTGTCGGCGAGCTCCTTCTTGACCTGCTTGAACTCCTCAGGGCTCAGCAGCTTCCTCTCCTGACCCTGAGAGTCCAGCTTGATCCGCTTCGCTCCTGGCTCTTCACTCTCACGTTCACGTTCACCAGCACAACCCCCGTTGACCAGCCTGTACTCGGCCATGACCTTGTTCTGCTTGTTGATAAGCCTAGCCTGCTTCTTGGTCACTGGCTTCTCCTCTGCAGACATTTGCCACTGCTGCAGCTGCACCGGGATAACGTGGCTCAACAGCAGCTTCAACTTGGCCACAATCAGCACCAGGAGGCTCGAGATCAGGTCGTAAAATGAAGGGCTACTCTGTTGCTGCTTAGGCTTTTTGCTCTTGTTCCTTTTGCTCATCTGGGTGATGCATTCTCGGGTTTTGGCAAATTTGAGCACTGAGCAAATTTGATTTTCCTCTTTTAGAAATTTACCAGTTTTACGTGTTAACAAGTGCTCAGCTAGCGCACATGTGCGTAACTTTTTATTACAAGCAGAGAATCTTTTTAGTTTGGTTTGCGGGGTTGGGCTTTGGGGTCATGTGAGAATCTGTAGTGCATAGTATTGGGCATATGTCTGGGATTCAGTAATAAATCAAATGAACAAAGACTTTTTTATTATTATGCGTCTGCGTGTGCTTTAGGGATTTTTTGATGATTCGATGCTGTTACAAATTTACAAATCAATTAAAAAGTACCAAGTTGGAAAATTCTAGTAGCTCAATGCGTTGGCTTCTCAATGATTTTTTCATGGTGCCACGAAAAAATTCCAGTAAATTTGCTGTTCCGCTGTACACGTCACAAGCGTCTATTTTTTTGACGACGATGATGTTTGACCCTGACATTGGTCTGAGCACAATTCCCTTTTCACATGCAAATCTCAATGCCACGTTCTTTATCTCAAGTCAGTATATAAAAGCCCTCATCAACCAAAATGTCAACTGTTAAGCATCCCGACTCGACACCATGTCACCACCACCACTCAAACCCCATCTGCTCGTAGCCCTACCCCTGCTGCTAGCCATTATGGCACCCCCATGCACCCCCCACGGCCGCCTCATGGACCCCCCGATGCGGGCATCGGTGTGGCGCTTCCCCGAGTTCTCGCACCTCGACCCGCCCGTCAACTACGACGACGACGCGTTCTGGTGCGGGGGAATGGCCACCCAGTACGGGAAGAACGGGGGGCGGTGTGGGGTGTGCGGGGACGACTGGGGGGATAGTGTGCCGAGGGAACACGAGCATGGGGGCAAGTACGGGAGGGGCATCATCGTTAAAGAGTACGCCGCTGGGGAGGTTAGCCATTTTAGACGCTCTTTACAAATTGGGGTCAAAATTGAAAATAAAAAGCTAAATTAAACGCAGGTCATCCCGTTGTCAGTGTACCTGACGGGCGCCCACCGCGGCCACTTTGAGTTCCGTGTGTGCAACCTCGACTCGGAGCCAGAGACCCAAGAGTGCTACGACAAGCACCTGCTCCTCCTCCACCCTGGCAACTCGACGACGCTCAAAGTGACAACGCACAAGGGCTTTTACAACACGACGGCGACGCTGCCACAAGGGCTCAGGTGCAGCCACTGCTCGGTCCAGTGGCACTACAGGACCGGGAATAACTGGGGTCGGTGTGAAAATGGGACGCACGCCGTTGGCTGCGGCGACCAAGAGACTTTCAGGGGCTGCTCGGATATTGCGATTAGATAATTTATTATTGTTAAACTTAATAAACAAAAACAAGAGTAGTTTAAATAAAGAGTTTCAAAAGTTCAAAATGTCAAAAATGTCCTCGTCGCTGTCAATCTCTTCTATGAGCTCCCTCCGACTCGTGCTGGTGGCGACACTCTTGGCAGTGCTCGTGACCGTCCCGTTGTCGGGTATCCTGACCCCGGCAATGATGACCTTCCCATCGCTGTCGTACTCGATGGGCGGTGAGGTCCTCCCCCCGATATCCAGCTGTCCCGCCATGTACTTGTCCACAGAGTTGAGCATCCTCCCCCTCACCCTTTGCCACCAGCTGTACTGGTCGTACTTCCGGTCGAGCGCAAACACCTCGGGGACGATGGTGCGGTTGACGTTGCCGGCGCGGAAGCGCTCGTACACCGAGAGCACCTTCGGGTCGGACTGGGCAGTGTTGTAGACGTTGTACAGGTCAAAGATCAAGTACGTGTCCAGTTCTCCCGCGAGCATCCAGATCAGGTCGTACAGGTCCTTCTGCGCCAGCTCGTAGATCGACTTGGCCACCTTCTTCTGGCCGTACGACTTTACCGCTTTCTGGAGAAACGTTATCAGCGTCAGCTCCTGCGTTTTTTTGGACGGTCAATTATTTTTATTACAAATTTAAATTGGCTTATTTAAATATGTTGCAGTTGCTATAGTTACGCACAGGCTCCTCGTTCCTGATCCCCCTCGTCCTGTTGACCACCGTCTCGACAGTGTCCTCAATCTCCTTCTCGTTGTCTAGGAGATTGTCGCCGTGCTCTGCGCCGCTCACGATGCAAATTAGGGGGCAAATCACTAGTAGCAACAGCTTTAAACGCGGCATTTTTATTTAAAATATTTAATTAAAAATAATAATTCGCAAAAAAAGTGTCACGTTATCCAGTGTCCAGGTAGAGGTGTATGTACAGAGCTGGTCCAGTTAGAGATTATTGACCTACTAAATAGGCTCGGTGGGTGCATCTCATTTACTCGATTTAGATACTGTGCATCGAGAGATCTCTGGGCTGTTGTGTTCTGAGCTAGCGAGTTTGATATAAATAAAACGGAGCGATTGCGGAAATTGGCGTATGGATATTCATGAGGGGCTACAAAGCATATATGCGAGGTTGATTGGACTGATACAATGATGGGTTGGGTTAGGAATATGACTCGTTGATCTGGCGGAGAGTGTTAGGATGAGACGAGATGTGTGGCTCCAGAGTAATGTGGCTACTAAGTGTATGCAGTTGGAGATGCGATGTTCGGACTAACAGCGTTTACGTAATACCTGTTCATTTAAATCAGCGAGGATCGTTACACCATTACTACATTGTGGATAAAAGTGCAGGGTCATGCAGGACTGTGCATGTCAAACTGATTTTTAAATATGAACTGGCGCTGAATAAAATGGTCAAATTTAGGGCTTTTCCCTGCTACGTAACCTAGGAAATTGATGGGAATGAATGACGAGAATTTCGTGTTGCCAAGGTATCAAAACACTGGGAGAGCCGCCCTTATGCAAATATCCTTGCCAGAGATTATGACGGAGCTGGTCGGTGTTTGTAACGCTGCGCAGGAGAAAAAATCTATATTTTCTGTCTACGGGCCCATGCTCACAATACCCCGGTTCGGCCAAGATGCTATATTCACGTAAATTCCGACGTGTGCTAAACAAAACTCTGAGAAAAATATAAACACTAATTTGTGATACTTCCAAAAAACGCGGATGTAAATTAATCATTTTGCTAAATTACCCGCAGGCGAAGCAATGGTGTACTTGTAGCGGCGACAATAGCAAACAAGATCGCAACAGAGTGCAATCAACGTCTTCTGCGATTAGGGAGCCTACACTCATGTCTCATTACGTTGACTCATTTATGAATTGCAGTTAATCAATCGCTTTATGCTTTTTACTCGAATTCTGACCAGTTTGTAAACTTTACAATGGTCTCGGATGTGAACGAAGCAATAGACGTACTGCGTCTCAGATCCTGTCATAATCTTCATATATAATGCAGATTTTTTTAGACGATCATGATATGCATTTGCAGCGTCTCTGATTAAAACTGTAGTAAGCAAAATGCCCCGTCCCTAAAACTTTCCTTAAAATCCCCATAGCTACAAGCTCTTGTTCGTGGCCCATATTCCACGTCTCAGTAAAACCCCTCTTTAAACATCCCAAAAAAAAACCACACAAAACACATACATTCATACAACCACAACAATATAAACCCCACACTCGTGTTTAAAAAAAAGACACAGTTTTCCTATTTTCACCATAACAACGATTCATTCCCTCACACCAATATAAGAATACTTTCTCCCTTTTGCTGAGAACGTGCACATATCCTCACCCTTTCTCTCTCCACTTCTCTTCCACTTCTTTTCCTTAAAAGCCCTTGCTACTTACTCTCGCACAAGCGCGGTCCCAAACACACACAAGATGGTATACTCGCCTATATATATATCACTCGGGAGCCCTTTTTGCCCACCACCACCACCACTTTCACTCTACAAGAATAAAAAGCAGAGAGAGAGAGTAAAAAAAAGTGCTTTCCCACACCCAGAAAAAAAATAGTACATATCAAAATACTTTAGTTGCTCTTTCTTGTGGAAACCAATTATTTTTTTAAAACAGGAAATTAAACTTGGGTATTTTCATTTTTTTAAAAAAACCAAGCAATAATAACTAAACACTCTCCACAATGAAGAGTTAATTGAGAATCTTCCATGTAAAACAGTAAATTGTGAAACAATCATGAGTCGTGTCTTAGCCTGATTTTTTATAATTATCAAAAAAAAATACAGTTTTGTGTTCATTCCAACCAAATTGTTGAAGGAAAAGTGAGATCAGTTAATAAGGAGCGAGATGGCCGACCAGCAGCAGCAGGGCAACCAGCAGAACCCTTACCAGGACACGACGTTCCTCAACCACCCGGGGTACAGGCCCTACCAGGACCCGAACGCGGAAGGCGTCGACCTCGCAAAGTACCCCGAGGCTAAGGACAGCACCAACAAGATCAGGGGGAAGAGCGAGCTGCTGGAGACGATCGTTGGGGGGTTGGAGCCGGAGCTGGTCGTTGCCAAGGTTACCTCTTTACTACAGGGTTTTTAGGGGGGTTATAGATGTTTGGGGTGGTTTAAAATGGATTTGGTGTTTTTTGCAGGGCTTCTACTTTTTCTTCTACGCGGCGTTCGGCTCCCTCTTTCCCCTGATGGGGGTGTACTTTAAGCAGTTGGGGTTGAATGGGGCGCAAGCTGGGATCCTGAGCGGGTGCAGGCCGCTGGTCGAGTATCTCGCGGCGCCGTTCTGGGTTGCTTGGGCGGAGAGGTAACTGCTTTTTGGAACCTATACACAAGTATTTGAAACTGAAGTCGATTTAGTTGATTTTTTAGCTCGTCTAAAATGGCTTTATTAAAAGAGTTCAAGTCTGTTCAAATTTATTTGGAAATATTTAATATTTCCAAATAAATTCTCTCTTCCTTACCTTTTCCCATTTCTACCTTACGCTAAAAAGAAGACGATTATAGTTTTCAGCTCAAGGGTAAAAACGTCAAAACTTTTGCAGAGCTCCCGGAACAAGTCCGAATTTTGTGATTCCAAAAAAAATCGACACTTTTAGCAGATTTATCACAAAACTGCTGGCTCCAAATTTTTAAATCTATGCAGGAAGTCTGTTTTTACCCCAAAAATACTTTTAAAAGAGGTTTTAAATTCTGAGCAGTCTCGTTAAAATCGCTTCAAAACCTTGACTTATATTTTTTTTTTAAAGAAAGTTCTCATACAAAGGGATTTTGTTCAAACACATGCATCCCTTCATTATAATTTATACTGCATTTATTAGAAATTCACAAGTAAGTCAGATGAATTAGCGTCTTGGATATGATTTGCAAAATTTGAGATGTGCATTGGATAAACTAGACGCGGCAACAGAAGACGAGCCCATTTTAGATTTGTCCAATTTATTCCATTTGGTAATTCCAATCCAATTTAAAACACAACCCCACAGAAACAACCGTCTAAAGACGATCCTGCTGGCCTCCCTGGGCTGCTGGATCCTGTTCACCTTCCCTCTCGGCTCAATCCAGCCGGAGCCGGTGGGCTGTCTCCGCAAAGTGAACATATCTCACGTGATAATCGACCCGCCAGAGCCCGTCTCCGTCACCTTCAACAAGCGCGAGGCCCTGCCCGAAGAGTACTACGACGACACGACCAGCCCCGAGGACGACTACGTGCTCCCGCCCATCGCCCTGCCCCTAGCATCATCACCAAACAGCAACAACAACGAAGAGTACGAGGCGGAGCCTGGCCCGGCCCACACGAGGACGAAGCGGTACATCCCGAGACCCGTCCCTGGGATCAGTCCACTGAGGGTCACGTACGCCATCAACTACGACCGGAAGGAGAACAAGAACTGGGTCAGCCCGTCATACTCGTCGCAAGTCTTCAAAAAGGACGACGTCTCCAAAGTATTTTTCCTGCTGCTCCTCCTCGTGATTATCGGGGAGGCCCTGAGCAGCCCTTCGATAGTGCTCGCGGACACTGCGGTGCTCGGCTTCCTGGGCGACCAGGCGGCGGTGCGGTACGGCCACCAGCGCATGTTCGGCAGCGTCGGCTGGGCCATCTCCATGTTCTTCATCGGGATCGCGCTGGACCACTCGACGTTCCCCGCGAGAAAGTGCGAGCCGCTCCCCCAGGAGAAAAACTATACCGTCTGCTTCTCCATATTTGTGGTGCTGATGGGGCTCGCGACGCTCGTCGGGTGGAGGATCAAGATGCCGGAAGTTAACATCACCGTCGGGATGGAGATGGGGGCGCAGGAGACGGCTGCTGCCGGCGGGGACGGGTACGGGCAGAGCTTTGAGAATGTCGACATTGGGGATCCGTACGGGGGAGGCGGCAGTATCGTCAGCGGGGCCATGAGTCACCAGAAGACGGTGAGTCGTTGGGGTTTCAATTATGATTACCATCAGATTTAAGAACAGAAAAAGGTTAAAGTGCGTGCTTCTCAACCTAATAATTAAACCTGAATTTGTTAAAGATTGGCGAAGGCGGGATCCCGCACACGACCGTGTTCGCGCAGCAGAACCGCAAGATCCCCGAGTGGTTCCTCGTGCTGAAGCACTTCAAGACGAGCCCAAACTGCATGGCGTTCCTCGGCATCGCCTGGCTCATGGGCGTCGGCATCGGGCTCATCTTCACGTTTCTGTTCTGGCACCTGCAGGTCAGCACCACCCACAAAATCCTAAACGTGTCACTATTAGCCAATCTCTGAAAATAATTATAAATTTATGTGTGTGCAGGACTTTGGCGGCTCACCCACGCTGTTCGGCTTGGCCTCGGTGATTAACCACGTGTCCGAAGTGTTTGCGTACTTTTTCAGCTCAACCTTCATCAGCCAGTTGGGGCACGTCAAGGTGCTCTGCATCGGCTTGCTGTGCAACGTGCTCCGGTTCCTCTACATCACGCTCCTCAGGAACCCCTGGTGGGTGCTGCCCTTCGAGTTTGTACAGGGTCAGTGCTCATAAACCACTCTATGTAAACCCCATTTGAATCCCACTTAAACCCCTCGTGTAAATGACCAATTTCCAATACAGGAATAACCCACGCCGCGTGCTGGGCGGCCTGCTCCTCCTACCTGGCGCACAACACCCCGCCCGAGCTCCGCCACCAGGCGCAGTCAGTGCTGCAGGGCCTCCACCACGGCCTGGGCCGCGGCTTCGGGGCCGTCGTCGGCGGTCTCTTTGTCACCTCGATGGGCACGGTGAGCACGTTCAGGCTGTACGGCTTCCTCTGCCTCGTGTCGCTGGGCGGGTTCGGGTTCCTCAACTTTTACAGGAAGGACGTCGGCGGGTTCATCAGCGAGCTGCCGCAGGAGGAGGACCCGCACAGCGTCGCCGGCGCCGGGGAGACGGGCGGTGGGGGGCATCTCGCCCCGCATGGGGTGCCCGGGAGTATACCCAGGTGACTTTATCTGCTCTAATGATTCTTAAATTCTCTGGAAACTTTGGAAACTGATTTTAACAAATGTTCCCCAAAAACATGCCAGAGTCCCGTCAAACGCCCGCCTGGACAACAACCCGACCTCCACCACCAACTTCGACTACAATTCTCAACAGCAGCAGCAATACGGTCAGCAGTCGGACCAGTTTTACCAGCAGCAGCAAGGGCAAGGAGGCGCCCAGCAGCAGCAGCAACCCGGCGGCTTCAACCAAGGTCAACCCACAAATCCATTTTTCCAGTAGTTTTATCCAGAGAGAACCTCTATAAAAAAGAAGATTAAACAATGTGAAATAAAAGAAAAAAAAGTAATAAGAATTTGGAGAAAAACAAAATCTCTTTGTCTCTTTAATGAAATATATATAAAAGAAAAAAGAGTTAGTAGAGTTAGTAGATGATATGTGAATAATAATAATTATAAATGGAAACAAGATATTTGAAAACGAGGAAAATGTTTTAAGAATTATATATTTAAAAAGAACAAATTTTGAGGCTGTATATATTAAGATTATAAAAGTGAGTTTGATGTGTGTGACCTTTTTTTCCCTTGTGTGTGTGGATGGGACATAATTTGAGAACAAAAAAAGTGTTGGAAATAAAAATGGGATTTTATTGGGTACATTTTGTGATTGTTATTTGTATAACTGGAATAGAAGTAATTTTTAGTTACAATTTTTGGTAAAATTGAGTTTGAAAAAAGTGCAAAAAAGTTGTGCCGAAACCCGGGATCGAACCAGGGACCTTTAGATCTTCAGTCTAACGCTCTCCCAACTGAGCTATTTCGGCACTCGATGGGATACATCCCAGACTTACACGCTCTGCATCCACTTTGATCCTGCTCTTTGCGAAATACGCACGTTACGTAATCAGTTTTTGTGTAGGCGGATCTTGCTGGATGCTGGACATTGCTGGATATGCTAGCAGAGATTGCTTATTTTGCAGGAAAGGGTCTTGATTTGAGAATCTCAATTTGAGATGCAGGAGGAACTGACTCCGTTCGCCGTAGATTCGCCAAAATCTGGAATGCTGGACAAGTTTTTTATAAATGGGGATATGCTAGAGATTTATTAAAGGCTCCTTCAAATTATGGAGGAAATAATCAGGGTTGACTAGAATCCCGGATTACTGTAATCCGATTACGGATTCGGATTACAATCCGTAATCCAGAAGTCATCGGCAAAAAATGTAATCCCGTCAAATTTGTTTAGCCTGTAATCCACGTAATCCGTAATCCCGGATTACATTTGTTTTATATTAGGCTTAAAATTTTCCAAACGTCTCCACCCCAAAAAGCACGAAAAACCACCTTTGAAAGCGTTTT
>JAHZMY010002893.1:0-10846 GCA_027743915.1 Seira sanloemensis | reverse complement strand
GAAACGTTTCATATGTATTTGACAGGAAATGAAATCAGCATGACAAGTTTTGTGATGCCATTAAAACTGAAGTTTGATGGCTTTCCATTATGTAGAAAAATGTTTTCAGCAAAACAAGCATAATTCTAAATTTCGCTTTAAAAGCATTTAACATGCTGCACTCTGTAAACCACAGAAAACTTTCCGTGTTAATGCTTTTGTACCCTGCAATCACATTTCGGCTCAAGTCCATTCATAATTTTTTGAGCTTGTGTTTTACGATAAGGTTTGCAAAAACATTCAATACCTTCGTTGACTCTGCTAAAAATAAAATCTTTTAAAATACTTTTTATTGTTATATCTTTTGCTCTCTCTGTTGGAGATCTTATCGTATCGTGTTGGGTGGATCATTAAATTGGATTTTGTGTGCAGGTGCGCACAACCACGGATGTTCTTGTAAGGGCAGCTAGCAATATGGTGTAAGGAAGGAGTAACTTATTCCCCTAATAACGAAACTTAAAAGAGATTAAAAATAATCAAAAAATAAGCAATGGATGTGTCAATGCAGATTGGATCGAGAGAGATAAAAATAGTCAATTTTGTAATAACTGAATCAGATATGGCAAATAATATTCAAATTGAATCGATATGCTGATCCATTAAAACTGGGTCAGATTGGATCGAGAGAGATAAAAATAGTCAATTTTGTAATAACTGAATCAGATATGGCAAATAATATTCAAATTGAATCGATATGCTGATCCATTAAAATTTGGCTCACGGTGTGCGCAAGGATTTTTGTTTTTATGTCAGGAATTCAATGACATAATGGTTGGAAAATGAGGGAAACAAGTAAAATTAGGGTAAAAATTACAATCTTCTAGAAATCATGCTTCCGAAATTTCAAAATTTGCTTTGGATACCACATATAGGTATTTCCGGACTTCTTTCTACCTCCTTCAACTAACTGGTGCAAATACTAGAAACTCAATTGAAAATAATTTTTTACTGTACAGTTTTGGTCTCTCATATTGCGAAAGTTTTTTTTATGAGAGGTAAAAACTATTTTCGTTCGATTTCATTATAATTTTTATTATTATTCGTCCTCACATATTGCTTGTCCCCTACTGTGTTGTAATGAAGTGAAGTAGTTTAACCGTGGCTTCATGAATTCGCTATTTATGACGTTGTGGCTATTTTCGTTTTAGTCATGTCATAATCCTGCATTATTTATGCGTATTCTTGCACTCACTCTCCTTCCCTTCAAAGGAGCCAAGAAGAGGGTTAAAGGAAATTTTTTAGAGAGAAGGGAGAGAGCTCTCTCCATCTGTAATAAAAATTGAAATTCCTTTACGCTGACTAAGTTTAACTTCTCTGTTTTGAAGTCTGTATGTCTGGTGAAGAAATGAGCCCTTAATTCATCTTCCCACTTCATCTTCTCCAGTCCAGCGAGAACAAAATAAATAAATACTTTTAGAGGTTTGCTAGACAAGTTGACTCCAAACTAAAAAGCTCGATAATAAACCATTCTTGCCCTGGGGGAAAATCCAGAGAAAATAAAGACTCCTTCTTAGCTTCTTGCTGACTTTAACAGAGTCTTATCTAGGTAATGTGATACGTAAGTAAAATACTCTCCGCAAACACCTCTGTAAGCATTAAAACAAATATCAGTGCAATAATAATTTTTTATGCTTTGAGGAAAAAATTATATATGTATTTCAATAAATTCAAGGTTGCAGGCTGAATTCAAAGTACTTATCACGTCATACTTACTCAAGGCTACTTTTTGGTTTCCTATAATCAATTCTTGGTACATAGGTTTATATGTTCGACTAAGTAATTACATGAGGACCAGAAGCATTGCCACAAACAATAAGGTTTCCTTATTATTACGCGTTTATGATACGAAATAAATTTTGGGATAACCAGGCACAACTCATTGCATCACACAAAGCGCATAACAAATCCATTTTCCTGGGATATATTGTAAATACGACAATTTTTTCCTGGATAAACTTTAAGTTATAAACGGGCCAAAAACAGTTACAGTGTAACTACCAAAAGCTACAGAAAAAATATACTACGTGGAACCTTTCCCACTTAACCCTTTATTCACATAACGAGTTCCATTTTTTTTCAAACTCTTTGTGTCCTACAAAATGACAAAAATCTATTTCACGCAAACAATTGATTTTTTTTAAATTTCGCATAGCCTGAAAAATCTGAGCTGTGCGCACTATTCGTCATAGTCATGATCATGTTCCCCCAACTTTTCCCTCAACATTTTATACGGCATCCATTTCCTATTCTAAAGGTCCTCTCTCAACTTTTACTGAATATTGGGCTAAAATAGAAAAGCGCGACTCCTTTCATTACATGTGCACGGAATCATAATGATCTTCACGTTTGGCATAATCAAATCCTTAAATATATATATGCATCTTCCTTTTAAATGTTCCCATACATTCATTTCCACTTTGTAGCCATCCATCCCTATACAAATTCGGCTGCTGCTGACGGAACTCCTGAGAGACAAAGTGGGAGCCCTTGCTCCTATTTGTATTTCCATTGGCGAATGAAAACAGGATCAGCGTGTCTAATTAGTCTTGTGAACAGAAAAAGTGGCCACCTTTTTTCCACGATTCACTTCTGCCTTTATCCTGAGGGAACCCCCTGATTTCTCCACGTCTCCAATCCATTCAATATATAAATATGCATGAGGCACGTTATAGCTTTATGTATCCATTCAAACAGGACTCATTTTTTAGACTTAGGCTCAGTCTGCATTGAGCAGATGAAATCGTATTTTGGAGCTTGTGCCCTGACGATGATCTGAACAAAGTTTGGGAGAAAAAATTGTCCGGTAGAAAATTTAGCATGACGGACACGGTTTCGATTTCTCAAATTTCCGTCTTCCTACCAACAATGAACCCGGGTTGAGGATCAAAAAGTTTTGCAGATGTCGCGAGCCGCTTTGGAGCTAAATATGTATGTGTGCAATACAACAATTTTTGAGATGCAGTATGCAGGAAATTTTCAGTTTGAACTTTGGATATCTAAGCGGGTATTTAATAAATATGAGAAATTTTATTGTACATATCGTACTACAGAGTGCACAGAGATAAAACGTGAATTTTGATTTGAAGTCGCCTGGCTCAAGCTCTGAAGCGGAGTTTGGTGTCTTTACTGTTAGAAAGTTGCCGAACGAGCACACGTCGCTTGGGTCCTTTGAATAGCTGAAAAAATGAATGTAATGTGAAATGATAATAGAAATGATTCTCTGCAAAAGGAAATCTGTACGAGTATTAAATACATTTAAGTGGTAAAATAGTTTTTTCACGAGACAGCCGTGACGAAATTATTCGAGAAAAAAATATATCGCCCTTTTCCATATATTATCGATCATTTAAAACGTGAACCCGGCGAAGCCGAAGGCAGAAAAACAAAAAAATACTCTTTCAGAGATGTACGCACATTAGAAAAACTTCTACAATAACGTCCAAAAGTGTCAATTCAGTTCTCTATCGTTAAAAAGTGGAATGTACTACATTTGCAAAGATTTTAATACCGAAACATTTATTTAAACTTCTTAAACTATCTTACATACATCCAAAAAGTCTGAAATTTTGCTTGGACTGGTATAAAACATGTACAAATTAAAAATCTTTCACTCGAACCGTGGAAAATCGCTTTCTTCGCATATAAAGGTGGCGGATAAACCGCTGAGATTTTCTTATCTTTTATAAAACCTTTTTACGATCACACATATAAAGGTGCAACCTTATTCTTCAGAAAAATCGATTTTTATAGAAGCACAAAATATTGCTCTAATCCTTTTACATAAAATATCTTTGAAATTTGTTGGTTTTTCAAAGCCGGCGCATTTAACTTTAAATCTTATACCTATGTATGTATTCCAATGCCTATGTACTATGATATAAATTTGTAGGTCCTCCAAAAATATTCAGCTTTCAATTCTCCCATCACTACAAATGTTTGTCCTTTTTCTAATTCACAAAAGCGCAAATCTTTTATTTCCTCTTTATTTCGCAATCGCAGCTAGCTTGCATGCATCAATATCGATTAAAGGTTAAGTACGCGTAAAGCTTCTAAACTGAATTTCGTACATTTTCCTCAGCTATGCCATCCGATTCGGTGTAATCAATGAAAGTCTTTACAATAGTAATTTACCAGGCACTACAGGTCTTGTGTGATCTACAAATTCGTGTACGATTGCCATATATGAATACAGTTATGCTTACGAATAAATCTTTGCCCTCAACAAAAATATTTTATACTCTCGTTTCAAAATTCATATTTTTCATTTCAAGTTTTCCATCTCAGCAAAAAAATCATTTGTAATGAGTCAACAAAAAAGGTATGAGAACAAGGGAGGGTCTTCCATCTCCGAAATAAAATGCAAAGGTGTAGCTGAGCGAATGTGAGATTCGTGATTTTTTTACATTCATAACCAATCGCAATTAACCACGGTTGTGTGTCACATCTCACCATGATTATTGCAATGCATCTGCTTTCCATCCAAGGAATAAAGTAGTTTTCATTGTTGAATATTTTTTGTACCCTGCTTTGCCCAACACAAGAATTTATTATGCTCTCTTTGCAGCCATCATAAAATGGCGAAAAGGACTCCTCTTGAGAAATATTTAAGTGAAGTTTTGAAGTCTCCTCATTAAGCTTGCTCTTGGTTTCCGTGTAGGGCTAATTTGGTGTAGAGAATTTTGCGTAAACTTGTTATACTTGGTTTCACATTTGCTTCTGTTCACGGGCAAATTAGTCACTGCCACTGATACATGAGAGAATTTTGTGTGATGATGGGAAGGGTTCCTTCAAAATCCGTGTCTCTATGCTTCATTATCAACTTTGGCTACGAGCATTAGCACTACATTGTGTATATATCTTTGGTAACAATTACATATTGCGTCAGATGTACCTAGAAGCCACTCCACTGCCAAAAGATTTTGGCTTGTCTATCATCCCAGTAATCAAATGGGACTAATCACTTTAACCATGGATTGTTGTTCAGTAATTGATAATCTCCTTTTCGCTAATATTTACAAATCTGGTTTGTTCCTCTGGAGGAAACACTTGCTCAAAGAAATGTCAAGGTAGAGTGTCATGCTGCACTTGAAAATCATTTTTATCACTCAATTTAATTAGACTCGACTCCTTCAGATTCACTCGGGAGACATAACAAATTCATTAGAACGATAATTATTCGCGACTGATGCGCAACGCTAATGCAATTTTGACCGGAAAACGTGCCAAAACCACAACAATTCTTCGAGCCTTTCTTTACCTCATTCTTTTACAATTTATTTGTATTTTAAGTCGGCCAAGCAAAATCAGTCAAAACAAGCCATTCTAAAGGGCATAAAATGAGCATATAAATTTTTAAGGTTCATCTTCTCAATTGAAATCTGAGATGATCTGCTGCAGAGATGTCATTTTAATGGAGCATAATACCAGGGGAGTAAATCAAACGGCAACTACAAAGTCCACAGAAATCGCTAGGTGGTCACAAACGTGATGACAGAACTGGGTTGTAAATCTTGCTCTGGATATTTGTCACCATCCTGTAATCTCTTTCGGACCGCTTCCTCTTTTCGCTCAACTTTGACGAGAACGTGTCCTGATGTCCAAAGTTGTGTGATTGTTACGAGGTGTCAAAGTGTGGACACATTTTTACGTTTTACAATTTCTTATATTACTCAATGCTTGTGTAGTTTCATTCCTTTTGAGTTTTACATTTTACATAAGTTTCCTACAACCGCAGGACACAATCACGACTATTTCTTTAATAGATGCCGCATCTGACTTCCTATTATTACGGCTGGCCAGTGTCCACCTCCAAATGCTTTTAATTCAGGTGACCACCAGTACAGTAATGACAACACAGACACAAAATAGTGGCTCACATTCATTCTTCTTTTTAAAAAAATCTGTATTATGGCTATAATTTGAGAATTCAGTTAGATTATCTCCCATTCACCTTTTATTCCTCGGGATGAGAATGAGAACCCCTCAATTAAACAATTGGCTAGGAGTAATATACATTACAGAAGCCATAGCGCTCATGTTCGGCCTATCATTATTACGGAATTCAAGAAAAACCTTTTTCATCTCTCAAGCTAATATTCCTATGCCTTCAGAAGATTTACATGTGTACCTCTTTCATTGAATGAGAATGCGTTCTCTAAAAGCGGAAAGGTTCTTTTTGACTTTGGCATTCTCCTACGAAGAGAGTAATAATTAAGGTGATATTGTATGGGAAGGAACACCCTGGGGTCAAAAGGCACCGCAAGTGTCAACAATTACAGCCCTAAACCAGGAGAGTTGGTGTTGTCGGCGCTTTGATTTTTACTCGGAGGTCTTTCTTCTCATTACATCCCATACACTCACAGCCAAGATGTAATAATAAAGAAAAAAGGGAATTTTTTCGTTCAACTTTTTGTCAATGATGGAAATGAAAAAGGTGACATTATTGCCTTTGCTCGCACATTTTTACTCTATGTATATCATATCATGTATTACAGAAGGCAACCTTTGTGATTTTTTCGACTTTTTGACTTTTTTCCACCTATTTTTGTCAAAAAATGAGTCATGAAAGGATTCTTTAGGAATTTCTGATATTCTTAAAATGACCCAAGTTCATGTTAATTTCTTTTGAATGTTTTTATTCACGAATATATTACATTACATAGGCATTTCGGTTTCAGAAAGGCAAAACTTCCATGCGAGCTAAGTCTACATATGTAATGGAGTGGAGTACATGGAGCTTTGTCATTCTTCCAAATTCATAGTTCGCTGCGTTTAAAGTGTATTGCTTGTGTGGCCAATAACTATTTGTATTGAACGCAGTACGCTCAATTGAAGATCAAAGGGGACCACCGGTGCAGCAATGAAAGCGATATGCTAAACAATCCAAAGGAGTCTCAAAATGGTACAAGCGTTACTTCACATAGAGCCTTTAATACATAATGGGCAAAGATTGAGGTGTAACAATGGACGAAATAAAGAGAGCTCTGTGTCTATGAGATATGCATGATTTCATTGACATAATAAGCTCAATAAAGCTTGCACGTAATGCATACATCACATCAACATCACCTCACCTTTTCGATTTTGGTGATTGTTGATTCAATCAAAAATAATATTGTGTACATAGCACACGGGACGACGACGGAAAACGAAACCAGGAAGAGATTCCTTCTTCAGTGCCGTCATATCAGCGACTTTCCCCTTCGTGCTTTATACATAGTTGTGGTGTGGTGCGGTAGGTCTTTGTTTAGCTTATGATCTGCCATTCAATCTGCCCCCAACTTGTTTGCTGGCTTGTACCTCGTGTTTTTCATTATACCCATTTTGTGGGAATCTTCAGGTTTATTGAGAGTTTACATCGAGTGACATGACGTTGACACCGCCTTTCAATAATAAGGGGATATGGCGGAGTTTTGAATATTCAAGTCGGACGGTTGAATGGATCCGAAAGCATTGTGAGTTTTGATGTGATCTGATAAGATCGACTAAATGAATTGAAGCTGATGTCAGAGATGTTACTTCATGTCAATATATTGTAGCCAAACAATGATAAGTATGTGTAATGAAAGAATTAAAAGAATTTGGCTTTTAGGGATACACATATATGCGTGTAGTACCTTCATAGTGCAAAGAAACGACGAAATGCAAGTATGATCTTAAAAATAGGTATATTGCATGATTCTACAAATTTATGAACAGAGGTGCATTTTTTACGTAAATGAACTTTTATTATTTGAAGGAGAAAGCCACTTTTTAACAGATTCTCAATTTCCCCAAGAAGCAATATTTACTCATTAGCGCTTCAGAGGAGTACCTTGATTTTTTATTCTATTTTTACCCCGTTTCTAAGTTCGTCCGCAAGGATCATCAGTACAGCAGAAAGACTAAACCACATACATTTTCTGATAATTATGTAAAGCCGTGTAGCTTTCAGCTTTGTCCATGATCGCGCATTCTTTACCCGAAAATTTTCTCCTTCACCTTTTTTTTCACACGATCCTTTCCCTTGAAGAGTTCATACACTATAAATTACTCACTCGTTTTACTCTTGTCATTCTAAAAATTCAAATAGTATTGTGCACAAGTGCATAGCTAAATTATTGTAATTGTATTTACGCAGGTACTTCAAAATCATAATAGACCGATTTATTCCGAATTGTGTCCCTTATTCCCTTGAATAATTTATGTTCGTCAAAATAAGCGTTTAGAGCATCATTTCCTTTTTAAGTCTTTAACCCGTGCAGTCCGTGTGAGAGATATTTTTGGTCACTTTATGTATTTTGTCACGAATTAAGCAGACGACACGGATTTTCCTTCTCTTGAAATGGGTGACCATTGAGAATTTGAAACACTTGCAAGTTTAAAAAATAAGCATGACATTAAAGAAAAGGCACAACCAAAAAGAAATCAGTGGAAAATGAGCGGATGCTTTGCACTCATAAAAACGAGAGGATGATGAAGAGCCAAAAAATTTGATACAGAATAAGGAAGGCACAACAACAAAGCCTAGTGGGATCATTGAAAGTACATTTGCCTTTTTGACGAATCTTGTTCATTTTTTAAAAATTCACTTCTCATTTACAAATGTACCGTGACGTAAGCACAACTTCAAGATACGCCTTCGTGAAAAGACAAAGGCCAGTATTTTACAAAAAGCCTCTTCAATGTGACAGTAGCACAGTGTCATTTTGTTCATCTTCTATTCTCCCAAGAGTCCCAAAGTATCATCCTCTTTTATGCGGGACAATAGTGGAGGATTAGGGTTTAATAATTTTTTGACTGATTACCTGTGAATGAGAGACTTAGAACCATTTTTCATCTTTTTTTCTCTTAGCCATCTTGCACACATCAACGGAGCAGCGCATCCCTTGAAAACACATTTTTGTATTTTTTATTGTCAATAGAGCAAAACCAGCTTGACAGACATTTATTTTTCTTCAGCAACTTTTCAACTGTACACGTCTATCACAATCATATCACGCGAGAGTTGTTTGCTTCTTAATGATAATCATTACTTATTTAAATGCTATTAAAATACGGAAAGATTATAGAAATGGAAACATTTTCATTTCGCAATAGGATCACACATCTACACGACGTGTGTGAGCTTCCCCTGAAGAAGGAAAAATGGAGTTTTTAGCTCCTTTCTGTGTTTGACCAAGTTCTCCTACCATGGTTCCTCATAAATCACTGAGTATTACAGAAAAGACGGTTCCGTAAAAGGAATGGAAAGATTTGTAAACGAAGATGGGCTTCACGAGGCGACAATCATTTTATCCCTGTTGTGTGTATATTTCATATTAGAAGTAAAAAAGGATTTTTATAAGACATGACTTACAAGGTGTGAGGTACAATCACAGTCACCCTGTCAGCGTTTGATAGGGTAAAAAAGTCTTTACTTTTTAATTCATTCTTTGCAACTGATTTATTGCTTCCCTTATTTGAGATCTGGGTTTAAGCGAAGGTTAACATATTGGAATCCATAACTTCTACCACACTTTCTTCAGCACACTGATATTTTGAAATGCCTAAAATTCCTTTGTTTTCTCTGTTGGAATTAAGGCTCTGCTGAATCGCTTTTCCCATGAAGGAAAGCAATCAGATTTCAACGGAATTTTGTTTGAACTTTTTTTTTGTACAGTTACATAATGCGGGTAAACGTTGAGCTTCAACTTTTGACATACGCATCCAGGGGGTTGCATACTTTCTTTGGAGAAAATATGCAAGCCATTGGATCGAGAGTGAATCAACCCCCTGAGAGGTCCTCGCACCCTTGTGCCTTCCCCTTGATTAGTACAAGTGGGTTTTGTATGATCACAACAGCACAATCAAGAATTTGAATCCCATTCACACCTGTTTTTTCAATAGAGATGAGGACGAGCATTAACAGAATAGGAATATTTTGAGGAAAGGCGCATCAGTCTCTTCTCTTCCTTTGGAAATAAGTGAAATGCGTTGTTCTTCAAAGAACACATAAATTATTTCAAAAATTTATTATGCAACTGAAAATATATGGATGATTCCGAAACAGAAAAAATTGAAGATTGCGGGGGCTTCTACACATTCTTCTTGGAAGATGATACTCATTCATTCGTAGAGCACAGAATGTTTTTATACGAAGAAAATGTTGCCGAAAATGTCATCAGGTTGATTTATATCCTGCAAGTGAATTGTTTGCTGGGAGAATAGTTTTTGGAGAATTAAAAGGACAGACGGTGGTGTACAGAGAAGCGTGCTTTACACGGTCAAAGGATAAAGTTGATAAAATGCTAAAGAAAAATGTAGAGATGTGTATGATTTGTAGTAAATTAAACTTCGTTTTGTAAATTTTTATGGCACGTAATGTTGTCCACATTAGAATACAATGGAAGAGAAAAACGTGTCCTTTTCAATCAAACGCTTCATTTTGTACATAGTTTATACAGATAATTTGGAACTTGTATGGGTGCACATGATTCAAAACGCTGAAGTGGACATACTTTTGTAGCTTTGGGTGAAAATTATTTACTACATCGTTCATCCCTTAATGCCATTTTAACTTGAATATTATAATCATTGTTTATTGAAAATGTGCTTAAATACGTTTTTCTGTGACAATCTATATATGCACACGAGTTGTATAAAGCAATCGTCAAAGCCAGATATGCAAGTATTATCCTCAAAATGAATTTCATTTTTTGTCCAAACACAAATCAAAACTCTCTCTCTCAAAACTACTCTTTCAAAGTCCTCAAACAAGTATATTTGGTAGCAGTACAGAAACTCGCCACATTCACTTTTTGAAGGCGGTCTCCGTCCGCAAAGGGTG
>JAHZMY010002892.1:0-14605 GCA_027743915.1 Seira sanloemensis | reverse complement strand
CCCTTCCCTTGTTGGTTGCTAGACTGAAAGTGGATTTTTCCAGAACAAGAGCTTTTCCTCCCCTTGTCGAGTGGCCACACCACCTACAATTTTCTGGGCTGATTTCATTACCCCGAAACTTTGTTTTCAGAGGTGTGTGTTGTGTGTGTGTGTCTTCCTCTCACCTATATCCACAATCCACGGATACACACGTCTCCAGAAAAAAAGAAAGAAATTGATCACAAGTCACAAAGTAGCTCGTTCTCGTTGATATGGACACAATGTGTGTATGCGTGTATGGTATGTGTATGCACATAAGTACGTTGTTTGAAGGGAAAGGAAACGTTAAACATCCGCCAAGTATTGATCAACGAGAGAGGAACATCCTGCAAATGACAAGGGAAAAACAGAGACGGAAGAGAAAGTCCGCTTTTCTCAACTGGGGAAAAGTGGAAGGCAAAATGGGAAAACAACAGGCTGAATTTTTTCCACAGGATGTATAATAGCCATTGAATGTGTTACACACAGCTACTTTGGAAATGACTTATTTATATATTTAATACGTATATATATAAATATTTGTGGGTGATTTGTTGAGATTTGCGGCTGGAAGTTGGGCAGGTCGTCAAGGGGTGATTTTAGTTTCGTTCGATTTGTTTGAGGTCCATGTACGAAATTTCTGAAAATGACTTTCGAATTTTTTTTACCATAAAACGCTTTTTTGCGGTGCAACGTAGAGTCACAAGTTAGATGTCGTTTTGATTGTAAAAAGATGGTAGAAAATTTTAAAAAAAGAAAAGAAAGCGAGAGAAATGGGTTTAATTTGGTTCCTTTGGATTGTGAGTATAATTATTTCTGGAGTTGTCCTACTTATATAAGTTTTTTGCCGTCGGGCGTCGAATAGAAACGATCTTTGTGTCGTTCGATTTTTTCTCGATGCCTAATTTATCTTTGTATTTAAACTTTATTTTGTATTGATAAAAAATTAAGCACTATAAATTAAATTATTAATCGAGTTACATCGTTCCAAAGATTTTAATGGCACTGGATTTGCAGTCCAAGTTTACCCCGTTTTACGCACATTTCTAAATCCAAAACGCACCTGCTTTGGAAATTAAAAATGCAAAATTAGAGAAGAAAAATATAGCTGCGCAATATGTATATCATATTTCGTTTACAATTATTTAGACCGTCTTATGCAAATTTTTGTTTGCGACCAACCACATATTCAATTATCGGTCCTCCCGGGCTCAACTCGCTAGCACTTTTTTTCTTCCATTCCAGACACACTTATACACACCACATCGTTAGACATAGATACATCGAATGGCTCAGCAGATGTCTAATCGATTTCATCCTTTGACATACCCATATGAGAAACTTTCTCCTATTTTATTTTCCTTTGATACATACATACATATACATACCTTTCTCCATCCATTCCATATTAACTTATAACTTCTCACAACTATACCACTCCAAAGCGGTAGCAACTTATTTCCCCTAGTTCCCAGATTCGACGGCACTGGGAGCAGATCCAAACGCACTTTCCCCGAAAAACAGAAAAAAACGAGCCAAAAAAAGGTTAACAAACAAACGGGAAATTGTACAGACACACACACACACACACATTCTTCCATTTTTTGTTCTTGCTAAAACAAAAAAAACTCTCGTAAATGGCAAAAGTATTTGCAATGGCACATTCCTCAGAGAAGAGACGACTTTCTCTCCCAGAGTGAAAGTAGACTAATATGAAGTCGTTACTTTCCATGATGCATTAAATGAGCTTTATCCTCCTCACATCCAGATATGTATGTACATATGTCTGGGAGAGTCTGGAGCCTGCTCAAACGATTCATAATGCATGTGGTTTTATTATATGAAAACACGGAGAAAGTTGGGAAATTTCATGTATGTATTGTATATGTATGTATGTATGTAATGTTTTCCTTCATGGAAAACTTTCTCCATGTGAACTGAACTTTCTCCGGAGTCAACGAAGCGTGAAAGCCATTCTTACACAATGACGCGGCGACTTACGTAACAAATTCCAGAGGAATTTTCAAAAGGTTAAAAACGGAATCAATTCATTTGTCGCTGTCCCGATGCTTTCTCCGCTTTCACCTGGTGGTGGGTGTTTCTGTGTATTTTTTGGTGAAAGTGGAAATGCATTTAATATTATGTTTAATTTGTCATCCGTCAATTAAAAAATGATTACTTTGAAACATAATATCACACATCACATTACTAATATGTATAAGTGTGTTGTGGGTGGAGAAAGTCGACACTTTTCGATTTAATAAGGAAATTGCAAAATGGGCTTTGAAATGAATTTAATTAAAATTTGGAAATTAAACGAGTGCAGCCTTATTTCCTTCCAGTTTTCCAGACATCTTTTGAAATTTGAAATGGGGTATTGTGCGCCGCGAATTGTAATGAGTTTTTTTAGGTTCTTCCAAGAAACGGTTATACCTTTCATGTAGACAATTATTCCTTGCGTTTGTGTCAGATTCCATTTTAGCTTTCACTTTGGCTTCCACTTTCACTTTCGTCAATCACATGAAGAATGAAGACTAGTGTTGGGTTTTTTCCAAGTCGCATGGGAAAAACGTTTTTCCTTCCGGAAAAAATCTAAAATGACAGAAAAAACTACCCAAAACGTAGGCTGAATGAATTACAAAATAAAAAAAATTTGTCTCACATTGCCCCGGCCATTGAATTTTTCCCGCTCTTTAAATTGTGCTTATATGGCATTTGGCATTGAGATTTTGGACAGTTTTTCAAGCAGCTTGGTTTTGTCATAGTCCAAAGTGGTATTTACCAGTTTTGGATTTGACCGGTATTTTACAACTTCTGAGTTTTTTCCCAACCCCATGAAGACTGCAATCCTCCAAGATTTTTTTCTGGCGCGTGTGTGTACTCCAAGAGTAAAGCAGTTTTTTCTTACTGGGGCACACAGAAAAAAGAAGTTCCTTTCGCAAAACTGCACTCGAGTTTAGGCTTTGATCCAACATACAACGCAACTAACTCCTTTCAAGAATACTACAATATAATTCATGATTACTACTTATACTATATTTGTGTGTTTTACCGTGCATTTTCTCCTTTGAACCCACACTTGCCTTTATTATTCCTTTATTGACGCTTTCAACTTTCACCGAAAATTCATTTTCATCGCCTAACTCATATATTGTTTCCTCCTGGGAGAAAGTATGCGCCTACATTTTGTGAAAGAGAAAAGCTGAAAGACAGAAAGACATGCATTCGGTGTTGCGTCAGGGGAGGATGAGGAAGTGTGAAGAAAAAACGTTTCCTTCCAGTCTTCAAGTCTTCAACGCAAAGGGTTTTCGTAATTGGACACACACACAAAGACATATACATACTTTCGCCAACTTTCACCAATGTTTCCCTTTGTTGTTGTTGTATTCCCTGTGTCTCCGCATCGGCGTTAATTTGTTTTCATTTTGGGGAAATCAAAATAAAAAATTGCGAGTGAAAGACACACAGCGGCAGGCCAACAGGGATTTGTGAAATTTACTCCGAAACCTGAAACCCGAAAATCGAAAACAAACGAACATGCGACGATTGAACGATCCAACCTTAATCTGGGTGTTGAATTGATATGACATTGTGTGGGGTGTTGTGAGACAAAACAAAACTGCTGGCACTTTCCAATAATGTTCAAACACTCGTTCTTTGATTGAGAGATAATCCCTACTATTATTTTCGGTAAATATAAGCAAATAGTGTCAGGAAAAAGTCGGAAATGTCTGAAAAATTCTAGAAAAAACATCCGCTGAATGCATTACATTATTTGTCTCACAATGTCCCAGTCATTGCATACGTCATACTTTTTGAGCATTTGGCATTTGAGTTTTGGACTGTTTTCGAACCAGCTGGGTTTTATTTCAGTCCAAAATGGTATTTACCTTTTAGATTTTGCCGGGATTGTCCAATTTTTAGATGTTTTTTCGATCCTAATAAATAGGTGAAAGTCCACCCACAATAACTTTCTCTCCAAACGGGGTTTCGCTCCAAATACATATATATTATTTTAAATGAAACAACAGCATTCTCAAATTGTTTTTTTTTTGCTTTTTTTATTTGCTTTCTCCGCATGTACAAGTATGTAATAAACTATCACTATATATTCTAAATTGATTCAATTTTTCTTCCAAATGGCTTCTCACAAGCAATCAACTTTCTCTCCGAGGGAGGAGAATAAGCTCTAATCATTTGTCTTCTTTCGTTTGTATCTCTGTTCCAACAGGTTTTTTTTCCTGGTGGCTCCTGGCTCTCTCTTGAAGGAAGTAAGGAAGTAAGAAAGTCGACTTTCTCCAAATTTCTGTCTCTGTGACTGCTTCCACCTTTCACCATAAATCTGGCCATCCCTGCCTCCCAAAGTCCGGACAATTAGACTCGCCCCTCTCTCAATGGAAACGTGAACAGAAAAAGAGAAAGTGGAGAAAGTGGAGCATCGAGCATCAAGCATCAGACATCAGATTCAATTGAGACCATCTCCCCGAAAAAAACCTCAAACCATTATTTTCCACGTAGCTTTGTGTCTTTGAGACTTCGGGTTTTGTGATTTTTTTAAAAAGAAAAACAGAGTGAAAGTGGAATCGCAAAGATCAACAAGAGAAAAAAACTCAATCTTTTGTGCAACGCTTTCTCTTTTTTGAAAGGTGTGCTTTCCGCTTTCTCCTCGTGGTCCTCCTTTTTGGGGTCTCATGTCATGTCCTGAATTTTTTTATTGCGCGTCATTTGTTTCGGGAAAAAACCTATAAAACTTTTTTTAAAAAAGAGGAGAAGACCAAGTATACCTTTCTCCATTAACTTTCTCCCAAAAGATTTTATTACCCTTCAGGTCCACTAAACAAGCAAGGCTTTGAGAGTGAGAGTGAAAGCATTTGAGTATGCTGCTGACAAGACGAAATAGAGATATTTGTCTAATGGACTGACTTGTTTTTGAGGGGGAAAGAGAAAGCAGAGTGAGCAGATTTAATGAAAATCGTCATTGGCCTCTGAATTACCAGGAATTCTTTTTCTGTTTTTGTTGGAGACTCGCCTTCCATTATAAATCTTGTTCCAAAGTCGTTTGCATCCGACATACACAAAAATGTAGTTTGTGAAGAAAAAAACCTGGAAATCAATTTTAAAACGAGGAGTATTCACGTGCTTTCACCAACTTTCACCGACTTTCTCCAATCCTGAACAGTGACTAATTACTGGAAATTAGTAACTTTTTTTCAGAGTGTCACCAAAACATGACTGGACTTTCACGTTTGTGGAGAAAGCAGTGAAAGCATGGAAAGTGAAATCTATTGAAACCTGTGAATGTGAAGCTAGAATTTAAACTAACTCCATTTTCCTCCTTTTTTTAAAGTGAAAGTGAATTCACGTTCTCTTTATTTCGCTCGTCAACATTCGTAATCATCATTAAACTGAACAATAACAACAAAAGCCAACAAGCCAACAAACTATCGCCAGCCTCTCTATCTGTATGTACTTTCTCTTTCACTTCACCGACTTTCTCCAATCCTGAACAGTGACTAATTACTGGAAATTAGTAACTTTTTTTCAGAGTGTCACCAAAACATGACTGGACTTTCACGTTTGTGGAGAAAGCAGTGAAAGCAGTGAAAGTGAAATCTATTGAAACCTGTGAATGTGAAGCTAGAATTTAAACTAATTCCATTTTCCTCCTTTTTTAAAGTGAAAGTGAATACACTTTCTCTTTATTTCGCTCGTCAACATTCGTAATCATCATTAAACTGAACAATAACAACAAAAGCCAACAAGCCAACAAACTGTCGCCAGCCTCCATATCTGTATGTACTTTCTCTTTCACAAGATGAGAAGAATGCACCCATTATCATTACTTTCTCCGGTGAAAGTCTGACAAAAAACAAAGCTCAAAGACAAAGCTACACACATAGAGAAAGCCAAAGTGAAAGTCGACCATGAATGTAAAGATCCGCTCAATTCTGGTCGTGTTGTACGGGGTATTCGCAGTCTACGCGGCGTTCAAGCTCGGGGAAAACATTTACATCGCCTTTCTCCAGTTCGGGGAGAGCGAGCAAGAGAAAGTCGACTTGTAACAACAATAAAAAAGAGGCATCATCAAAAAGACTCTGGAATCTGGAGACTGGAAACTGGAAAATTTTCTCCTGTGATGTTTCCAAAGAGGTCTAAAAGTCATGTTCAACATTTAAACACTTAAACTTTCTCCTTAATATTATCATAGGGGCTTTGCACACACACACACAAATACTCATTAAAAACTGGGAAAAGTTTTGAGCTTTGGGAAGCAACTCCTCCGCGTCTTGTCTTTCCCCGTGTCTTTTGAATTTTTTTGTGAAGCTGAAGAGTGGAAGTGAAAGTTGTCTGGTGAAAGTGAAAGTCAATTTTGTCTTTCATATTAAGCGGCTGTTGTGTTTTCCTTTCAGATTTGAATAATGGGGAAATGCGCTCCCGGCACGAACTCGAACTGAGTCAAAAAGTGACTTGGAAAAAAATATTCTCAACTCTGAAGTGAAAGTTCTTCTTGAAGTGAAAGTGTAACGCAAAATACTCGTTTTATTTAAAAAAAATCTCCAAAAAAGTGAAAGCCGTTAGAGAAACAAGTTTTCTTCGAATTTTCAAAAGTGTATCAAGAAATTAGGACAATCTTCTTCCAAAGTGAAAGTCGTTTAAGATGAAAGTCTTTTCCAGCCCGAAAATGAGATAATAAGGCAAAAAATATTTTACGTGTCTTTTCTCTCTAATCTTTGTTGGAGCCGGAGTCAAAGTCGGCCCTCATTATAATAAAAAACCCTCTGAAATATTATAAAAGTCGTCCTTGACTCAAAACAGGGAAGGTTGTGTGCTTTCATCCGACTTTCTCCAACTTTCCCCACTTTCACCAACTTTCACCAAACTTGCAGGAAAACCTGCAATCTAAGGTTTTTGTGGTTTTGAGAACGAAAAAAATAGGGAAAAAACTTTTTTCCCTCAGATATGATTTCCGACAGTCAAGAGATAATGACTGGGGCCTCCGGGGTGGATGACGAGGGGATGATGGCAGGACTGCCTCTGTACGGGGACACCCTCGACCTGGATAATTCGGGCTTTGACTTGAATGGGCCACAGGACGCTGGTGGCATCATTCCTGTGGACACGATACCGAGGGATCAAGGCTACGGACTGTGCGCTAATGAGTCCATGGTCAACTTCACGGGCTCTGTGTTCTGTGACTTCAACTACACCCACATCCCGTTCAATGTAAGAGGAATTAAAGTCAAAATCATTTCGCATAAAATATAGAAAAATAGAGGAAAGTTTTGAAAAAAATGGCTGAAATGGTTGAAATGTTTCCGATTCATTAAGTGCTTTAAGTGGAGAAAGGAAAAAAAGAAAGTCGTCTCTTGTGAGTCTCTAAATGAAGTCAAAAAAAAGTTTTTTGGGGTCTTTTGAAAAAGTTTGTGTGGATGTACGTAGCTGAGGTTTGACAATGATAAATGATTTCAAAATGTTTGTCTGTGAGCCCGTCTGTCAGTTTGAAGAACTAAATATATTTGGTTATAAATAATATAGTCCTACGAATTAAAAGAAATTTCATATATTTTTTTTAGTTTAAGATAGTTTTCTGGTGCTTATCGGCATAGCGGTCTTCACGATAAGCTCTTAATAGGGCCAGAGCACCTCAAAAATATATGAGTTTTCAAATTTGGGCGCCAACATTCGAATTGTATTCAGCTACGTACATAACGTTGAGGTTGCGGAGGGAGGATTTGAATTTTTATGAATGGAATTTTAAAATTGGCGCGAAAATGACTGGGGCACTGTGAGGCAAATAGAATGGTTCTATGTATACATAACCATACATCAGTCTGTAAATTGAATCAACTGTGTACATAGTAATATATTACACTTACAAAGGGATTCTTGAAATTTAAATTGCATTCCGCCTTAAATTAAAATCGACGCTAATATATTTTGGAGCATTAAGAAGAAACAAATAGGATGAATTTATTCAAATTTTTTAACTTGTTCACAAATCAGCTCAGCTACACATATAATATTTATATTGTACTAGATTGTAGCATGCAGCCTGCTTTTATCATACAGATTAAAAGACAAAAGCCCTCAACTTTTTACAGTTCTTTTTTTTTGAACTAAAGAGTTTCAGCCTTGTTTTCCCGTTATTTTTTTTATCCTCTCCATAAAATGAATTGAAAATGTCTAAATCGGATTGGATTTTGATGATGAGAATGGCAGTGGCAAGTTCAAACTCGTAATAGTCATAATAATAATATCCCTTTTCAAATGGCTTTTCCCTTGCCCCTCTCAACTCTCAAATTCTCAACTTTTATTTCACTAGCAGCCACACGGAAAGCACTGAATATACTTTTGTACTTTTGTTTCTGAAAATGGATGGGAAAAAGTCATATGAATAAATGGGCAGACACATAAAAGAAATCTCTGTTTTCCCCATGACATATGGAATATGTTACAATGCCATATGAATGACCAATAAAATGTAATGTGGCATCCGCTTCGCGTCAGCACGCTGTAGCTCACGAGCTCATAATAATCATAATGCACGTACGTACACAGTACACACACACACATACAATGGAAACAACAGTCGGGAAAAAATACATATCGACTGCGAATTTGCAGAAATGCCTAGACCAAAAATATGTAGTTCATTAAAGTATGTCGCAAACTAAAATAACTATTTTGCCAAAAAAAAAGTAGCGATCTGAAAATGTCGCATGGGAAAAAAGCGTCAAGCAAAAGATATAGCCGCGGTTTGTGAAAAATTTCAATGGGAAAATTTTTTGAAAAATAAAAATGGCGGCAAAAGAAAGTTGTCGTTTGTACAAGTGTGACATTCTGAAAAATGGTGTTGCTCGTCAAATTGCCCTTTTTTTAAAAAAAAATAGGTATCGTTTGTAAAAAAAAACGTTGTGAAATGGGATAACCGCAATCTAAAAAAAAGTTGCCGTCTGCCAAAATGGCAAGGTAAAAAAGCCGTTATTTGTGGAAACGGCATTGTAAAAATGCTGTCTATTGCAAAAATGGAAAATTAATATCAAATGCATCGCATATTGGCACTTTTACAAACAAGCTTTTGTCATTTTATCCTAACTTTTAAAGACTCGAGTTTTCTTCGTACTGCCACTTCTTTCGTTCGACGATATTTCCATATGTAGCCTGTTTTGCGAATTTGCAGTCGATTTTTATATTCAACGTTTTTTGGGATGCTGGAATTTTTGTTGCAAGAAAATCCTGCTACTCTTGCTTTTCATCTGAACGAAAAAAAAGAAAGAAAATTTTGCTCGATGTGTGTGTGTTCGTGTTCCCTTCCTTCCGCTGGGCCCGATATAAGCGTCATCGTAAATTTTTAGCTGCGTTGCAAAAGAAGCATACAAAATACAATTCCTATTTATTTAGCCACAGGCGTTATAGAATACACAATACAGTTTAGCTTGATACGGGGGAAAAACGGTTGTTTTCCAAAACATGGAAATGAAAATGAGCGGAGGAATTTTTCCCTTGTCCTCGGCGACTGGTTGGATTGTAGGAATTTTTCCCCGGAAATATTTTCACTAATTATTTTTCCTGATGGGGAGAACTAGAACTCTTTCTCGAAATCAGTTTTTCTTTGTGAATTTTTTGCAGATGTTTCTCAGTGAGTATTTTTTGGAAAATTATTTTATCTAAATTTCCCCAAAACCTTGGAGTAAAACTGTGTTGTTTATTTTTTCCATAACAGTTTCCCCTGGAGAACCTTGTTTTGAAGGGAATGTTTGTTTCATTAATTTGTCTCTTAGAATTTTGTCTGGTGAACTTTCTCCATCAAAAATTGTTTCTCTTGTGAATAATTATTCGTTTTTTGGGGATGGGGGGGCGTTTCCAGTTTCCCGTCCAAATCGTTTTTTTCCCACGGGCATGTGGTCCAAAATGTCCGAGATTCCTGTCAAGAGCATTCCCGTAGTTGTCTCACAATGCCCCGCAGATTTTCAAGTGACAAAGTTTCGTTTGAGACCCAAATTGGTCCAAAATGTAGTTTTCCTTATGGAGTTTACCGGTATTCAACTAATTTGAGTTTTTCAAAAACTAAATACTAACTTCTTCTCTGATAAAATGTGTCTGAAAACTTTTTCCAACTTCAGTTTTTTTCCTTGTGTAACTGTCTCTATAAATACTTTATCCAATATTTCCCCTTTTTTGTTGTTTTTTTACCCAAACAAATTTCCTTTTGAGCAATTAGCGACTTTCACGAAACTTCCCAGAAATGAGTTTTTTCACATGGGAATTTATTCTCCACAAAAAGCGGAGTTTTTTTTGTTTGTAGGGAAACCCTCACAAGGAAAAACGACTTTCCAAGAACCATCTTGTTTCAAGTGGCCACCTCTCGACCGCGGGGAATTTGCGTAGGGGGAAAATTCCTGGAATCCAAAAAAAATCTCAAAAAAAGCAAAAGCCTGCTATTACATGTATGTATATGTAAGCTTCTGTTTACTTTACCGGACATACACAAACAACCAAAAGCATGAGAAAAAAACCTGTTCCTTTTTTTCTGGGGCTATTTTAAAATTGAAATATGGAGCCTATCAAAGCCATGTACTTCGAAAAGCGATGTCGATGGCCACTGGGAATGGAAAGCAAATGACTTTTTTCCATATTATATTTTTGGTGGATGGGAATCGATTAAACTGATGATAATAGATGTGAGATAAAAAGACACATTTTGTTGGACCTTGGATGATTATTATTATGTCGTTTTTCCTGGGCTCATGTAATATTAATAAAATATATTTTTCTTCTTGAGAAATGAGAAAATGCTATTTTTTTCTTTTCTTTGGGGCGAGGAGGAGAAAATGGCATGAAAATGAAATCACATCACACACACTTTTATTTCTTCGCTTTCGGAAAATCAAACAAACATTTTAGTGTTGTGGATTTTTCCCAGTAGCGGGTTTTTACCAGTTGGGTGGGTTAAAAAAGGAAAATTCCGCTAAGTCCAAAATGTCTGAAAAACTGACAACTGCCCAAAAACGCCCTCTGAATGCATTACAATATTTGTCTCACAATGCCCCGAGCAGTAGAAATTTTCCCGCTTTTAACGATGTTGGGGGTTTCTAGGCAAATGTTTTCCGCTGGGATGGAAAAAAATTTCTCCCGAAAATGTCCAAAATGTGTGAAAAACTGCCAAAAGACGCTCGCTGAATGCATTACAATATTTTTCTCACAATGCCCCGAGCCATAGAAAATGTCCCGCTTTTAACGACGTTGGGGTTTCCAGGCAAATACATATTTGCCCCTGAGATGAAAAAATAAGTTTTTGTCTCCCAAAAATGTCCAAAATATGTGGAAAACTGCCCAAAACTGCCCGCTGAATGCATTACAGTGTTTGTCTCGCAATGCCCCCGGGTCATTTGGGTTTCCCCCTTTCTACCTTGCATATACATATGGCATCGGAGTTTTGAACAGTTTTTCAAGCAGCTATAGGTTTTGTGGCGGTCCAAAATGGTGTTTACTTTTATGATTTTACCGGCATTTGCGAACTTCAAGTTTTTCCCCGATTCCAACTCTGGACTTGAAGTACTTTTTTGGTTATTCTCGGGTATATGATGACAAACTACGTTTTATTCTATTGTTATCTAATAATCCAATTGGAAAAAAGAGTGAGAGAAGAAGGAAAAAGTTTTTGCTACTTTTTTTTGAGAAAAATAGAGTGAAACGTGCTCCAGTGTTTGGGGCGAATTGGGGAATAAATCTGTGTCACAGAGTGAAAACATGTTTTTCCCTCTTTTTCTCTGTCGTTGGTTGGAGTTGGATACTTGGATGTTGGGGGAGCTCTGGCAGCGACCGGATATTGATTTAGTGCTTTTGACTATATATTGCGTAAAGGAATTTGTATGTAGAGGGCTAAGGTTTGATGTTAGTTACGTAGCTGATAAGCATTGAGCGCGGCTTTGATTTATTTTGAACAATGTTTGCCCGTCCGCCCAGGTAATTTTACACAGCTTGAGGTGGTTTTGTACATTTTGGACAATTTTGGGCCATTTTAGACAGGTTTAGGCCGTCTTGGACAATTTGAACAATTTGAGGCCATTTTAGACAAATTTAGTTCGTTTTGGACAATTTGAACAATTTGAAGCCATTTTAGACAGATTTAGTCCTAATTGGACAATTTGAAGCCATTTTAGATAGCTTGAGACCGTTTTGGACAGGTTGAGGCCGGTTTGGACAATTTGGGGCCATTTTAGATAGCTTGAGACCGGTTTGGACAATTTGCACAATTTGGGGCCATTTTAGACAGCTTCAGGCCTTTTTGGACATTTGAACAAACACAATTTGAAACAATTTTCGAACTTGTTATTTAGACTCTTTCAAGTCGTTCCGGACAGGGTTGGGTCTGGGTGTCCGTGTAAAATCCGTTTTGAGCAGGAAATTTCAAACCCTATTATGACAAATTAGGGTTGGTATCCGGAAACAACTAAACCGGTAAACACCGGTAAAATCTCAAGGTTCATACCCTTCTGTACTCAAAAAAAACCTGGCTGCTTGAAAACCCGTCAAAACTCCAATACATGCACTCAATGTGAAAATTAAAAAAAACTCAATGATCGGGGCATTGTGAGACAAACAAAGATTAGCATTCACCAGACGATTTTGGACAGTATTTTTTAGACATTTTTTTCTTTTCCCGCAAAGAACGTTCTCCCACCCTTCCAGGAAAGACCAGGAATCACCACCGGTCCTCCGCCTCACCTCAGCTCCGTACATGATATTGCCCCCTCTCCCCACACCAAACCTTTTTCCCGGACACGAGGCACATTTGATTATTTGAAAAGAGAAAAATTGCCGCCATTTCTCCAATCGTGTGTGTGAGTGAGTGTGTGGGCTCAGGCTCAAGAGGGAAAATGAGGCTTTTCCCGTTCGCAGATGAGTTTTCAGGACTTTTTGAGAGCCGCAGGTGCTGAGCATTATTATATTCGGATGTTGACGGTGATGGCAGGCAATATGGGTGATGCTGATGATGATGATGATGATGACGACGCTTATCCTCCTCTCCTCCTCAAGTCAGACTTACCTATAAGTATAAGAGAGAATTTTTTGCCTCCACATATATCCCCCCTGAGCTATTTGTCCAGGGCATTAGGAATAATAATCTGGACAAATGGGCAGAGGATTTTATTTTTGTCCATCTCATTTTAGGGAGCATCCATAAATTACGTAACGCTAACAACTTTTTTTCTGACCAATCCACCCACACATGTCACGCTTTTCTCATTTACGAACATATTGAATGTCACATCATCGCTTGACCACCGGCCCACCCCCAAGGCGTTACGTAATTTGTGGATGCCCCCTTATACCTCCTCGATCTAGAATCTAGATTGCTGGAAGAATGGGCAGCAGGTGATGCCGACGCCTACTTATTTCAGGGATTTCTTCCAGTCTGGCCTTTCTTATTAAGTAGTCCCATTAATTGAATCATATGCGGAGGAAAAGGGTGGGCGGTTGAAGACTTTGAGGGTCTTTCAATAAAGATGATTAGATGATGCAGCCTTGGCTGAGGCTGGAGCTGAAGAGAAGAGAGATTTTTTTGGTGATTAAATATAGGGAGGCAAATGTTTAAGGATTCTTAGGCAGCAGAAGAGTTACTCATTTAAGCAAGGATAATTTTGCAGCTAAAATAGAAGCCTCCCACACATGCATTTTGTTTTCACTGATGATGGGATTCTGGATAAATTGTTCGGTTTTTTAGGTAAAGCCTTAAAAAAAAGTGTGCTTTTGCGTGGTCGTCTGTTTTTTTATTTCATAGTTGTGTATTTTCCTAATTTTTTGGGTTTCAGCTTTCTCCGAAATAATAAGTTTTAGTAATAAGATATTGAAATTTGTTTGAAAATATTAGAATATGTAAAATGTGTTTGGAACTAAGTTTGAAAAGAATGAAGGAACTCTGCCCATTTTACATTTTTCTCTTCTTTTTTGTCATAGTCCATTCTTGAGAAAATTTTCTGTTTTTGTCTTCAGTCTTTTTTTTATTTGAATTCACCTATGTAGATGACAATTTTTAAACAAAATATATATCATAAAATCTATCTAACAATTTTCTCCTTAAAAGACCAAGATCTTACAAGAGGGTTGGTCTTTCCAAAAAATTATAAAAAAATAGTTGTGAATTAGCCCCTTCCCTCGACTCCAGATTTATTCAATACTTCTTTGATAAAACAAGCCTCCTCATTTTTCCACAATTATAGATATTTGGATTGCTTTAACCGCAATCAAGATGCCTCTGTTATAGAGAGGTTTCCAGTATACAAAGATTTACATTACAGATAGATTTTCATTACAAAGAGACATCCATTTTAGCGATATTTCCTTTACAAAGACAGACATCCATTTTAGAGAGACTTCTACTATAGAGACGTTTCCACAACAGAGAGACTTCCATTATAAAGAGGTTTCCACTATAGAGACATTTCCTTTATAAAGAGTTTGCCCCATAAAAAAGCGCACTTATAACGAGAGTCTTCTTGAATTGACGTGCACTTGAATTCCCCCAAATTTAACCATTTTATTCCTAATATTTTTTTATAATGTCAGGACTTCTCCGAGAGTG
>JAHZMY010002891.1:0-14371 GCA_027743915.1 Seira sanloemensis | reverse complement strand
TACGACCATTGTTACGCGGCAGGCATATTCGCCTGCCAGGTAGGCACATTCGCCTGCCAGGTAGGCATATTCGCCTGCCACGTGGCAGGCATATTCGCCTGCCAGGCAGGCATATTCACCTACCTAGCTCCAACTGCTAATTGCTGGTTCAATTTTTACGACCGGAAGTTTGTGTACAGAATATGTGTGAAGCATTATCGCTGATCGGATTTATTTGAGTGATTGTAAATGCGAAGTAACTGCGCACCTCCATCCTTACTAAACACAAGCTATAAGCTCACGGAATTAAATGATTGTCAAGCTGCATAATTTTTTCTCCGACAAATTACATGAAAGAGACTCGCAGAAGTCTAACTGTCTCCAAAGTACCCGCTAGCGCAAACTTACCCATTTCAAAAATGCCTGTATGAATCTCAACCGCTACTCATTGCAATTAAATCAACAGCGGAAAAAAGTCGCATCATATTTGCAACAACAAGGCATGACGGATGTTACGCTCAATCGCCTTGGAAATGGGGCCATTCTTCCTTGAAGAAAGTCAAAAATTATACAAGAGCGCTGCCTTCGACAACCCGTTGTCGTCCCCGAGCCACTAACGGCAGAAAAACGACAATCTGATTTAGCACAGGAAAGGACAACGAGAGCCTGTGCGTAGTTAGTACGAACGATTCCAACACGTTTGTTAAAAAATAAATATTCATTTTAAAACGTCATTACTCATGTGATGCTAGAGGTGAACTTTGCTTACTGCTGTCTCATGAAATCGGGACAAAAGATTCTAGAGCGAGGTAAACAGGCGTGTTGCTTTACCACAGGCAGGCAAAAGCTATCCAAATAAAATAAATGGAACTGATATCTACCCAAACGCTACATTGTATTTGTGTTCTAAAGCTGCCTTGGAAATGCTCTGACATGCAAATATGGTTTAAGCAAGTTTTTGGCGTTTCCTAATAATACAGTAAGAAGTTTGATAAATACACCTTTTCTCTTTTATTTCTAACCGTTGAGCTCGCTGTTCAACAAAAATACCTTCGACTTTTGTGTAAATCGGCATTGTCATGGCGAGCGATTTAAGCCATGCTGTGTTTACTTACCTGTGATAATGTCAACAGAGGCTATGAATTGTTATCGGAATGCTTATATCGATTTCCACTCAAAAATTCAATCCCAGCGGTGTTTGCTTTGAATTTTGTTTTTAATTAGACGAATGTTTGAGTGTGACACACATATTGACGAAGGGAGAATGTTAATCCAATAGAATATATTTTAGAGACTTCCATACAATTGAGCCGCCACCTTTCTGAAAAAAACTGTCAGTATTTCACTTATCTGTGTTGTGACACAAAAAGCTAAATTGTAATATCGGAAGGTAGGGATGGGAAATTTATGTACTAGAAAGGGCAGAATTAACACGAGTTTCTGCCCTCAAAATTGCCCGGACTGTTGCTGAAATATCCACTCTAAAAAATTGCACTCTGGAGTAACCCTGGTATTCAATGGTGTTAGTTAGGTATTTTAGTGGCTGACTTACTAATATTTCTGATGTTCATTTTTCACAAAAATAAAAAAAGTAATACGAGTAAAATGCACGTCGCTAGTTTTATTTTAGTATAACGTTTGTTTAAACTGGAAAAATCTAAGCACCTTCTGGGCAAACTGAAGAAAATGTCATGCAGATTATATTTACCTAAGGGGGTTTATACTGTAACAAACAATAACTTCCATTTCCATATGACACATGTCTCAACAATTCATGTTTTATTATATCCACCAATCAAAATGTGGAGAATGCAATTCAATTTTTCATTATTTGTATATATGTAGTGTATTTTACACAGAAAAAGAGATAGACGGCTCAATTATGTAATATGTCAATACGCAAAAACAGATTCATATACAACAAGTAACTTTGCACCAGTGAAGGATATTCAAGCATTTGAATTTTGCCAACTATATTTTTTCGAAAACAATTATACAAAATTATTCCCAAAAATTTAGTTATTTTGTAGTACATGTGAATTTCATACTACTTTTTAATACTTGAATTAAGGAAAACTATTCCACATTTTGTGCAAAACCCGTACATTTTTTGTCAAGCTCATATTCCCCAAAAACGTATTAAAATTTGCAAATTTTCTTAATATTTGCTCCGTAGTTGGCTCCTATTGATAAATTTGGGTGCAATTTAAAGTTGTTTGCACTCGTCCAAACCACCTACACAAATTCGAACGAAACACATATGTGCTTACATATTATTATTTTCCTGACATTTAGTAACGTGTTATTAAAATCAATGAGCAAAGCTTGCGATACTATCGATCCAATAAACTATAATTATATTTAGCGGCCCAGCCATGTACATGTCACTCTCGGTAACGATTGAATACAGCATAAAGGAAGTTTAATTATGAATTCATTACAAGGCTATGCTGTGTATTTATCTTCAAATCTTTGATTATTAGGTACGGCTATGCCCTACTCAGAATAGAAACCTTCGACTTCCGAATAGCCGCATTAGTTTAATTTCCTGAAACTGCTCGTGCCATACTGGCTTGAAAGTATTCTTAAAATTTTGGGAAATAAATTTAAAAAGTCGCTTTTTTCCCTTGACATACTGAAATACAACGTATTTTTGGAACAGTTGATATGTTCATAAGTGTATATATATTAGGGTTAAAGGCCTACCGATGAACTTTCAAAACCAAAGTGTTTCTGCGAGGGAAACCTCATGGATGAGGCCCCTAATACGGTTGGAGGTTTTGCTTTAGGTAAAGGTTGTTTTTTTACTCTGCAAAAAATAGGCAACGTAGAAAATTGAATGTGGCTTGGCATGTGCATGGGACGAATCCAAAAGTGATGTATTGACTGACAAGCATGTAATTTTCTTGGCAAAGGCGCATATCGACTACGATATTGTGAAACCGAATATCAAAATAAAGTTGTCTGAAGGAAATCCACTGCGAGAAAAAAATTCAAACATTCGAAGTCTTTTTAAGCTAATCTGTGGACAGTTCTGGGAACAAGTGTTGCGGGTGGGATGGTAAAAAAATCCTGGTACACGCCAACAACTGGCCAAAACGTAGAATACATGCTTAACGTGATTTGTCTCACAATGCCCCTTGCCATTAAATTTTACCCACTTCTTACATCCTGTATATAGTACTGGAGTTTTAGATAGTTTTGGACAGCTAGGTTTTCGACGTCCAAAATGGCAAATACAGGTATTACCAGCGATTATAAATTTTTGTTTTCCCCGATTAATTCCAACCCCACCAAGAATATTATGGACGTTATATTCGATACGATTTCGCAATTGACTTCGCAACGAGCGATTTTTTATACTTCCAATTTCACGATAATTCCGTCGATATTACGTTTACGTATTACAGTGCTCTCCTAAAACATGTATTGCCAAACTCGAAACTCTTATGCATCTCTCCCAGCGAATCTAACTTGTGTCCATAACATGCCTTGGGCAGTCTTGTGGGTAGCCCACTACACAATTTAATTATTTTGTTAAGTCGTTCCACCAACGCTCTCTAAAATTATGCTTTTGACGTCCATTGGTCTTAGCTTGGTAAGATTCTTGGGCAGAGTGAGAATGGAAAAGTTCAACGACGCAGGGACCCCAAGGGACCCGCTGCTGGGCCTAAAGCTCTACGTCAAAATTAGCTCGTCCTCTGGACTCTCACCATTTCGATGGAGCGGCCTTCACCAGCTCTGCCCCCGGGAGAAAGGTAAACGAGATGATTTCAATGGATTCCTGATTGCACAACTAGTGCTCACACTGGACTCGATATTTTTGGGGATTCGAATCATTCGCAGTATCATGAAACAGGGGATGGACACTTCCTCACTCATTTTGTCCATTGTTCATGGCATACCTCAGATTGCTGCTTGGTGGCTCAATTTTAATTACGAGGGACGCCGGCAGGAAAGTATTTGCGAGGTGGTAAATGGCTCTTACAATCTGCTGGAGAGGCTGAACGTGGGTGAGTCAAGATGATTGCAAATTTAAGTAAAAATGCAAAAAAAAACTTAGGCAGGTGTTTTGAAAAATCTCCGGAAGTTGATAGTTTCCGCGGATATTTGTCCCAAATCCCAAATTCAATTATCTGCTCATTGTCATGTTCCCTGTTGTCCATATATTTATGTTGTGGATCTCAAATTCTCCATTTCCGTTTCATGTCCCCGACCTAGTCTCTGGAAGCCTGAGAATCCACAAAACTCACTACCTTGAGACAAACCTTAACCTTAAAATCCCTTAACTAGTCTTAGCTTCACAAGCATACATTAATCACATCTCGACAATGCCGCGAACAGAAATTATCTCGGTTTTAAAATTGTAGACTTGGTGTTTTTATTTCAACGAAGTGGCCTCAATTTTGCTTGAAAACAGCTAAGCTTCCAATTTTCAGGCCCTGATAATGCCCAATCGCGAAGGAGCGGAGTTGTAATTGAGGCATGCGTGGTCAAGCTAAGAACTCAAGTTTTAAGCTGTGCATAAAAACTTGGCCGGGTACTGCCGCAAAAAGTTTTAAAGTTATTTGTGTCTCAAAGTATTGAATTTCGTGGATTTCCTGGTTTCCAGCGACTTGTTCGTAGCCATGAATTGGAAGTAGGAAATTTGATGTCCAAAAAATACAAATATAGACAACAGGGGACATATGGCAATGCGCATAGCTTTGAATTTGAAACTACGTTAACTTTAGACCAACGCATGACTTTTGCTTGGGGTTGCCTTCAAATCAGCTAATGTGAGACTGCAGTTCTTATTCGCAGCAAAATTCCCATGCAAAATTCGCAACTCCCGTAATCACATATCGTAGGTGTAACCTGTAATTGCATTATTATCATTTTTTGCAGACGGGTAAAGGCACTAATTCCTTGACATTTGCATTGGAGTTAGTGTCCTTACATGTCTGCAAAAAAGGAATTGGTGCTATCGCAGGTCACACCGACGATATGTTCTACTGCAGCGTTTCTGAAAAATATTCTTCCCCATCCGAACAGATTGCAAAGGACGACTCGCCAACATCCTCGCCTCGCTCTTTGCCATTGCCCTCACCCTCCTCGTTCCCCTGGTCTTTCCCCTCATCCACCTCTTCAAGCCGTGCATTTCCCACCTAGGATTTCTCCTCTGGGAGGACTCCTGCACCTCCCTGTCTTACCCTTGGAGATTTATCGGGTACTTGGTGGACGCCCTCCTCCTGGGCACCGCCAGCCTCACCTCGGGGGTCGCCATAATCGCCCCGATTTACACCACGGACTTCATCAGCGTCATCCTCGACTCCCTGTCGAGGCGGTGCGAGCTGGCGCGGATTCAGTGGAAGCACGGCCACCACAAGGCCTCCTGGGCTTACAGCGACATTGAGCTGAGGCGACAGGCAAAGATGTACCGCTGCGTCCAGATTCTGACCCACGTGCACAACCAAACCTTCCAGATGTACGTTCTTCCGGCGACGCAGGTGGGTGGGAGCACTGTGCTCATTGCCTCCCTTTATGGGATCCTTGTCATGAGGGATGTGCCCTTGTACAGTTTTGTGGCTTTGGCGTTCGCATATTGTTTCGCCTTCGTGGCCGTCGTCATTGGCTTGGAGTTCCCCAGTTGGGTTGTGCTTAGGTCGCATAGGCTCCGCAACGAGTGCTGGAGGTCGGAGGGGCATGAGAGGAACCGCTGGTTTCGCAAGTTTGCTAGGTCTTGTCCCCTCGTCAAAATTATGACGGGGGGGATTGTCGCCGTGGGAAGGGAGAGGACGGCGACGGTTATCAAGTTTTGCTTGCAGAGGACACTCTTTTTGGTAATGTGCGGGAGGAGATTGTGAAATTCGCGGGTGGTATAAAATTCGTATTTGAATGGGGGAATTTACCACGAGTTTTGGAATTGCCGGAGATCGGTAATTGTGCAAAACATTATTGAATACATTAACGACTATTAGTTTACAATATTTCTTGGTACTGTTTCATTATTTTCAGCAACAATTAAGTTAACTCTGAAACGTGTGAGATATTGAATCCACAAATGAAAATAAATTGAATCAGAGCTTGCTCGAGTTAAGCCAGATCAAATTGATTATTGCGTCCAAGAAAATTTAAAATTTTGGAGTTACACTTATGGCCGGAAATGGCCTTACTTCAGTCGAACATAATTAATTTGAATATAGATTTTAACGCCAGTTTAAGACAACGTTTGTCATACTTTGAACTTTGAATTCGCTCAAAAGGTTTAATAAAACATTGGCTAAAATCATTGCACATTGTAATACCGTTCATGTCTCCAAATATTTTTTTAAGTTTGTATATTTCCAGATTTTCAAAACTAGTTGGGCATAAGTTCTTGGCAAACTTTGCCAATTTTGTTTCTAGTGACGCTAAACTGTTCTTCATTTACAATTACTTAGATGAAAGATAACATGCATAGGACGAGAACTCGGTACAGAATATTTTCAACTGGGACCATTGTCTGAATGAATTATAGAAAATGTTGGAGCACAGTAGCAGCAAATTTCAAGAACAGCATTCCCTTATAGTTTTGTCATGCTGGAAGTATCATGCAGAATTATGAAAAAATGTATTGAACGGCGAATGAAATCATTTGCGTTGAATTTTTTTCTGTCAAAGCCATTTTCGTTCAAAAATTTGTTTTACTTACATACATACATTTCTCATGTCATCAAATCCAGCTCGTGACTCACCGCATATTCTAACTGCAGATACGTGACGAAATGCGTCCTTGGATTAAGTTAAAGTCAACTCACAAGCTTTTCTTAAAAGCACACAAAAAGTCTTCCTTGAACGAGACAATCGTAATTGTCCTTTTGTGATTCCCGCATTTCAACAGAAGTGGACTCAGTTTGTTTATGTTCGCCGGAAGCGAACAATACACCATAAATGACAGATTGCACAAACACCACTCAAAATGGCTGCATGAATGAATCCACCCACAATGCAATTCGGTGTGCATGAAAATTTTCAGAAAAATTCTGGGCTGAAAAATTTGGAATAATGTATCAGTCACAGTCACAGTATCAGTCGCTTTTCTCCTTTTGAAGAGCCATCCGGTTAAATATCTCTGAAATGCACTTCGTCATTTTCACGCTAATCGTCGCGATCGCGGCAAGCGCTTCCTGTGCCCCACAGGGGACCGGTGTAAGTTATGGAACAAATTTTGTACCGCAAAAATATTACCTGGTGATATTATGGAATAACTGATATAATTTGAAACAAAATTTTTGGGGTTTGCTGCCAGACTGGAGGAACCGGCGGTACTGGAGCTGATGGAGCTGGTGGTGAAGGAGCTGCAGTAAATAATTTGGAGACAAAACTGCTGATATGATATTTGACATTTTTCTGCGGTTAATCAGTTTTATTTTTCTAGGCTACGCAGCCAACAACAGCCGTAGCGGCAAACGCAACCGTCGTTGGCGAGGGAAAGGTAAATTCACATAATTTTAGGATATCATTTTATTATTGCATATAAATTTTGAACATAACGACGGTGAACAGGGAAAATGGCAATATTCCTGAAGTGTCGTCTGGAACAATGGCTATATGTCCAAAATGTCGCATTAAAAAATGGCTGTATGAATTTTGTGTCGTCTGCAAAAATTTACTGTATGCTCATAGCTCTAATTTTAAATAGCATTTCGCCATTTTGACGGACGACACTTTAGACATATACACATAGCTATTTTTCAGACGACATTTTAGACATTTAGCCATTTTTTCAGACGTCCTTCTGAGCAGTTAGTCATTTTTTCGTATCGATGGACGATAATTTGGATTTGTATGAAATATAAGGGTTGAGTGTATGTAACATGGTTTTATTACGCCCTAGACTGCCCACCCCACTAGAGGGTTTGGAGAGGGGGTAGTGAAGCTGCTGCTGGGGGCATTTCAGCTGTCCCCGATGGTGTACCCGAGCCTGTCAAGGCTGGCACAGGAGGTTCTGGGATAGGCTTAGATGGGGCTGGATAAGGTGCCGCTGGTGGAGCAGCGCTGACAACTCCCAAATCGTCGGTTTTTAGTACATTTGGAGATTTTTTATTTAGTGTAAAAAGTTTTTTTACGGGGCTTTTAGTTAACACAGCGTGGGCTTGGAGAGTACTCTTTTATTTCCTATTCCGTATTTTTCTGTGTTTAGTGTTCAATAAAAGGGTAATAATAAATACATTAATATCTAAAATACTATGCTGCACGATTTTTGCTTAGGAATTGAAAATAAGAAAGGGACAATCTTACTAACGTGCAAAATTAGCCGGGTTATTAAAAAATATCATAAATTTAAGCAGGCAAAAAATTAACCTTTTTTAAAATTTACCACCCTTAACGTCATGTAATGTTCTTTATTTGTCAGTTTTGGAGCGGTTTTTTTTAAGTTACAACAAAAACTAAATTAATCGCTCAAATCAAATTTATAAAAAATCTTTTTGGAATTCGTTTTAATGGAAATAAAGAGGAGTTTAATTTTTGAATCCCTGAAATGGCATTTCCTCGAGTTTTCCTGTATTGTGTTGTCCATTTCTAAAAACTAGGGTGTCCACCCGGTCCGTTATTTCATAAATTCCCCGTTTTCGTTCATTTTGGGTCCCATCCAATTCAAATCCGTTGCGTTGGCGGAAAACGTAACCGTAATTTTAACACTTAATTTGCAGAGCTGTATTTTAGAGTTTAATTCCATACGTATGTATGTACACCGCATCCAGAATAGTTAGCGTATTCATACTCGGCAAGTAGCATGACAACAAATTCGGCTGTTGCTACACGCCTGCTTGAGTTTCGGCTAAAATGTAAGCTATGTTTTTAATGAATACGCTATCTTTTCTGGATGCGGTGTATTTCTATTAGTATAACCGTTTTGAGTGAATCTAATGGACTTATGAACAGCTCATTTACTCCAAATTAACAATTAGACACTTAGAGAGCAAAACAATGACAAAAATATACAACAAAATTTGAGCATTTAAGATACTTCGGTACAAAAATTGGACGAAATTAAATTCTTGCATTACATTCACAAAATATATCAAGTCTAATAGGAAAATTTTGGATCAAAATATTACGTTTAGCTGGGACTTTCGGTCATTTATTCTCAACGGAAAATTCTTTGTTCAAGTACTGCCGTTTATGATTGTCCGTCACGTTACATTTGAAAAAAAATCAAATGCGTTTAAATTAACGGAATGGAATCGAACGGAAATTTTCCTTTCAAACCAAGCGGGTTGACACCCTAGTAAAGACTAAGATATAATCGACGTGAGTTTGTATCTTCGAGATATTAAGCAGTAATGGAGACCAAGCGTTAACCATTTTATGTTTTTCCATTGGTTTTTAGTTAAGGGCCATTGCGTGATTCGAGCTCTTCCAAAAAAACAATTAGATGGATAAATTGCTCGTCACTTTAACTATCAAATTAGCCGGAAGAATCAACGCCAATGTTCAAAGCCCTACACAATTCCGACCAAAGGAAATATTTATTTATTCGCAATTCATCCAGCCTTAACATACAGAAATACAAAAATTGATAATTTAACTTTCAACAAATAATAATTACCTAATTATGGCAGACACGATGCACCAAAGATTTATTTCGAAAGAATCAAAGTCACCAACTGACTTCCAAAACTGAAAATCGAATAATTCCATAAAAAACCGTAAGTAAAAGCCGCAAATCAAAAGCCTCAAGTTGAAACAATACTTTAATGTAATCAGAATGAAACCTAATATTCCTAATAGTTAGTTAGTTAGTTTTTATTGACCATATTCCATCGTGGACAGTCATAAAAGTTATATTTTAACAAATTACAATACATTATTTAATTTGACATACAGATATTTCTAGAAACTATGATTACTTCTTAGATTTATACATATATAATATTAGTAATTTTGGATAAACTCCCTTTCTCTTAATATTCCTAACAATTACAATTAGGTCTCTACAAATGTATGAATGGGTAGAACGACTTCAAAATGATTTTACAGTACCCTGTCAACTATAGTATGTATGCACAATGTGCAATATTCTACGGTACTACATTAATACTACAATAATAATTTTCTTACAGTTTATGAGTGACCATCGCCAGTCTGGCAATATACGGGTAGCAATCTGTCACAATCGATAGTCTACTAATAACTATCTGAGGTAACAATAGGAAACGGGTTACTATCCGTAGTAGCCAAAGAACAGCTAAATGCTAGCATCTCAACAAAAACAAGCTAAACTGATTAAAGTCTCCAAGTTCAAACTTCCTAATTTTATTGGATTACATTACGATAACAAATAATTTTAAATCACGTCAACTTCAAACACGATATTAATGTAATTTAAGTTCATTTATACTTCAAGAATAATATCATGGTAGGACTTTCACAGAACTTAAAATTGAGATATATTATTTATATATATTATAAATTTTTAATGGATATTACGAAGTAGAAACTCAAATAGACTTGACGAGCATACAAAGACTGGACTCTGTGATTTTAAATGAGACTCGGTTCACTTCGTCATCCACATCCCCATTACTACACATTCCTACTTTTTAAAGATTTAGTAACTTTATGTTCATTTAAAAACCCCGGACTTTAGCGATGACGGGTTGGCACGTAATTTTAAAGTTACGGGTGGATTTCAGAAAAAAAACTTGACTTGGGGGGAATTAATACCAACGTGCATGATTTAAATATCGCCGGCATGATTTACGTAGCTACTCCTCAATTCGTTTTTTTGCAAGCTCTTATTTATTTAGTTACAAACTCACAAAGATCCGACGTCCAAACCACCGGTTTGAGAAAAACCTGCTTTTGCTGTCAGCTAAATAGCTTAAGCTATTTTTTAAAGACCCAGATTAAAAGACAAATCAGGACAAGAAGGAAAAAATGGAAATAAAAGCATTGAAAATGGTTAAAGTTATTTTATTTTTCCATGTGTGTAAAAGTACTTCCATATGAGTGCATTGATGACTGACACACAAAAAACGTGCTTTTAAATAGTTTTGTCTTCCCTTCCATCATTGAGCTGCCGCGGTTTTATATAGCACTTACTCGAAAAGATCCTACAATTGGAGCCCAAGGTACATTCTAAGTGACTAATTGTTATCAGGGCATTACATATAAGGTGACATGTCAAATGTGTGCTTCTGGAAATTCCTAATGGAAGAAATTGAGAAACCTAAAATCGGGGTTGGGAAATGAAAAAAACATTAAAGAGAGTATGTAACTCTTTTTTGGCAAAAAAAATGCAACCAATTTTTTTTCATTTTGTAATGGTTTAGAATCATCACCTGTTTCTGTTTCCCTAATCGATAGAAAATTTCATTTTTTTCTTCACCTTCAGTGGAGATATGCAGTTTGAAAGCAATGTATATCTTCTTGTTACTAGCCGTGGTAGCTGTTCAGCAAAAAAAAACTATCTCAATTTTTTTAGTGGCGACACGTTCATTAATAAAGAGCATCTTGTTTTTTTCTATTACAGTTACCTTTCATGCTCTCCCATAATTGTTTGGACACGGGTAACACAAGCTTATCGAATTTTTTTTAAAAACCATAAAGACGAATTTCGTAGACACGAGTTGTATAATATTGAAAATATAATTGTAAAATTCCACTCAATCGTATTATAGTATTAGTCAATTTGAAAAGTATGTATATAATTCGGCGGCCATAGCGTTTACACCGAATAAAATTTCATATCATACCAAACCAAACGCAGAATTACGTAAGTTCATGAACAGTGTTCTTTGTACCAGAGTTCAATTTACAGAACGAATGTATCTTTGGCTTACAGCGACGATAAGTTTTATGTTTTGAGAAAAAAAGTATCTTCCGGTTCTTGTACTTTGTATGTATTACAGTTTCTACTTTGTTTCGTTCACTTAGTTTTGCAGGTACTTTCTATAAAAAAACTACTTACTATACTCACAGGTAATATTCTGTTGATAAATGTTTCTAGACATAAATTCCTTTATTCCTTTGAAAATTTGCAGTTGAGGCTGATTGTACCAAAATTTTGAAAAGTGTTTTTTCAAAGTCCAAAATCACTCTACCTCGTTGAAAAAAAGGTTGAAGACACCACTTAAAATACACTTTCTACGAAATGTGGGACACGAGACCAACTTTGAAAAAAATGACTATTTACGTCGAAGGAAAAGCACAACTCAAAATGTAACTCAAATTTTGATAAGAAAAATTTAGCGATGAAGTGCGAACATGTCGTTCTCATACTGCACCATCAGCTTTTCATCCGGAGACAAGTTATCTTCGATGTTGAACAACGCCCGGATTTCCTCCGGACTCTTGCCGGATATGATACCGGCAATCTTCTTGGCGCAGGCGTCAGCCAGATCGTTCACCTGGAGAAAGGTTGCCGCCTGAGAATAAATTCCAGTCAGAATATTTACTTTAAATGCCGTATTAGTTAACAAATTTGAAACTCGTGTTTGAGTGGTATCATAACTTTAATTTTGTGGTATTGGGAAATATATACCGTGATCAGTTCCGCCAGGATGACGTGACCCTTGTTCAGGAAGTTGTTCTCCCAGGTGTTGAGTTCAGGTGCCCTGGGGTCGTGAATCGCCTCCTCTTCGTCACTCTCCTCGGGAAGTTCTCCACTCTGTCAAGAAGAAAATCGTCGTGTGTGATCGAATACTGAACGCACAGATATATGTCAATAAATATATGGGCTATTAATTGGTAAAATTGGGGACTTGAAAGGGGTCTTCTTCGAAAAAAAGTGGCTATCTGAAAATAGGTCGAAGGTCAAAACGGCAGGGGAATAAAAAGCAAAATCTATATAACATAAACTGCTGAAAAGAAATTCGATCCACAAACAAATTTGAAATGTTACTCGCGAATTGTAGGAAAGGGAACCATTTGCTGATAAATGTCGATTTTGCAAATTAATTTTAAAATATTTAGTTTCTGTTATCCATAAATGAAATAATGTGGAAAAAATAAATGCTAACGGCTTCACAATTCGTCACAAAGCTCATATAGCCAGTTTTACATTCATCACGAGAACCAAAATCAAAGTTTTAAACTTTGTAAAAAAATATTTTGACAAAAATTTTGCAGACATTTTGTGGTCAGCTACTATCATTGAAAAAAAAACAAGTTAATTTTTCCGCAACTTTTTTCTAGGTTTTCCTGATTTCAATGCTTAAGTAGGGAAAATACTGAGGGAGCTCTGTCTTATAGGGTTGCGGGAAAAGGAGGTTAGTACACCTAATCAGGGATTTTGATGTTAATGTTTCTTCTCAACAGGCGTTGTAAGTCGCCCACTATCGAGGATGACGATGCCACAAACGGTTTTGACCCTTGCGGTGAAATGTCAGGGTACGCCAAACCGAAGTTAGCACGCAAAGTTAGGAAGCAAAGAGAAAGCACCCTAACACACACTGTAATCAGACTTTCTCTAAGAAATGAAATGAGAAACACCCATGCACCAGGGATTGTCACTTCCGGTGGCAAAAGATTTGATTTCCCATTGCCCTGGGAAATAATGGAAGATTTGGGAAACAATAAAAAAATTTCATTGGAAATAGCTGGAAATATTTTTTTAAATATTCACATTCACCACGAATTTTTTTTTCAAATACAAGACTGAAATACGCATCTTGCAGCAAACGTCCTTCCCTTATATCATGTCAGTGGTACAGATTTTACAATTTTCATTGATTTTTTCCCTTACCTTGTGGTAGTTGAGCCATTCAATGACCTTTTCCAGGGTCTCGGACTTGACCTTCGGCACCGGGATCAACTTGATCTCACTACTCCCACCGCCCGACTTTTCCCGCTGACGCCTCTTCGACTTCTTTTTCTTCTTGCCGGTGCCGGACTTGTCCGAATTGTTCAGCATTCCTCTAATCACCATGGAGCCCTTGGCGGCCTCCAAGTCCACGTCGAAGGTGTCCCCGTCCGCACTCTGGAGTTTCACGGTTGACATGATTAACTCAAGAGAAAAATTAGCGTGAGATGATGAGCTTCGCAAATTCACTCTTCACTTGCAAGGTTTTGAAAGTTAAAAATTAATTAATTCCACGACTCGAGTTAATATTTACTGGTATAGCGAGCGACAGACTTTTTTGCAACAGAGAAGACGAAATTTTGGAGAAAAAAATGCCCACAATGTGAAGGATAGTGGAACAACATGTGTTTTTTTGCGAGTTATCCAGCATCCAGCGAACGACGGAGCTGTGCTGTGCTGAGCTTCCAGAAACTCACAGAGCAACAGGGCTGAGCGGATGCGGAGGGAAGAGACTGTGAGACTGGATGGGGAAAGAGAAAGATGTGGATTTTTTTCTTCTCAAATACGAGGAAAAATGACGGACGTCAATGCACGCAAAAAATGTCCATATGGTAAGCCCAG